>JAQHUG010000027.1:775132-796224 GCA_028555095.1 Dicrostonyx torquatus
CGTGCACACCCAAGGCCTTTCTGTCCTCTCAGCACTTTTTCCCTCTCCATCTCTTCCTCTTCTTCTCCTTCCCTTTCTGCACCCATTGTATGGAATTCCGTGAGCCCCCCCCCATTCCTGAAGTTACTCTTGTCCTCTTTACTACCAGGAAAAGAGGAGTATAGCCTAAGCCACCCCAGCCCAGGTCAAGTGTAGACTCAGGAGCGTCCCAGGGTTCCTCTGGGCTCTCTGGGAGAGAGGAGTTGAAGGAACCAGCTTCATCTGCCTTCCTTTCCCCACACCACTCCCAGGCCCAGAGCTGTCATCTAGGACCTGAGTAGCACTCTGAGAGTTGAGGTCCTCATCCTCCCTGTGGCCCATAGCAGTTTCTGCTGCTCTGGGTTCTGGGCCTTCCCTACAAGGGCCAGTCTACGTTCTAAGACCCACTGGACCCTCTCCTCAGCAACTTTGGTGTGCTCTCTGCCAGCGTGGCGGGGCCTGCGGTCTGAGGTTCTTGGCTGGGGAGGAGGCTGGAGGAATGAAGGAGGTTTTTTTGCCTTTAGAAATCAGGGATTTGGGCTGAGGTTGGCTTGCTCATTCCAGACAGACTTGTCCAAGCACAGCTCTGCCGGAGGGTGGGATGGGCTCCAGCACTGGCCAGCTCCTGTTCCTGCTGCCATCCTTTGAAGGTGGCTGGCTTGTGGGGACACAGAGCACTTGCTCTGGAGAATCCTACTCTAGGCTGAGGCCCGAAGCAGGCCTAGGAACCCCTCAGTATGATGGGAGTCGTTAGGTACCCTGGACTTCTGGAGAGCTGGGCATATACACCTTAAGATAAAGGAGTGCTTCTGAGTTAGACAGGACAGAGTACTGAGCTGGGTCTCCTGTCATCCTACAGCACTCAGGAGTTGAAGGCAGGAGGATTGTGAATTTAGGGCCAGCTTGGACAAACAGCAAGACCCTGTCTCAGTACAGCCTCCTGCCCCATGACCCCTTCTCCCCTCAAGAAAACAAGTGAAAGGAAGAGGACTAACACGAGGGAAGGGGGGGATCAGTCTTGAGCCAGGACCTGGGCCACTGCCTGAAGGGCATAAGAACAGCCCAATCTGTCCCCTAAAACCAGGCTTGTGGGCCTCTGGTACTTATTTCAGACAAGGGGTCTCTCCAGACTCTGAAGCCCAGGCTCTGTGAACGCATTCCCTGCCAGTTTTCGCTTTCTGCCTTAGTCTCCCACTAACGTTTTGGGGAGACTTGCTGTTTGGAAGTTCAAGGAACATGTAAAGGGACATCCATGGTGCTCCCCCAAAACATTCAGCCTTTTCTTTTGCTGTTGTGTTTTCAAAATTTATTTATTTATTATCGTGTGTGCGGGTATGGGTGCACAAGTCTCGGAGAACGCATGGCTGTCAGAGAACTTTCAGGAGTCGGTTGTCTCCTTCTGCCCGGAGTGGGAGGATTTGAACTCAGGTTGCCAAGCTCTCACACAAGAGGTTTCCAGGCCAAGCCGTGTCTCCAGCCCATTATTTTTTCACATGTGTTTATTTCGTGAGGGTGGCACATGTATGCTACAGCGTAACATGTGCAGTTTAGACGGTCTGTTTCTTCTTCCACCGTGTGGGCACTCCGAGGGACTGAACTCAAGTCTCCTGAGTTGGCAAGCAGGTGTCTTTTCCTGGTGAGCTCTCCCTCAAGCCTCCATCTCATCGTGTGAGCCTGGGTCTCACACTACCTCTGGACCTGGAAATTACTGCGTGGTTCAGACTGTCCTTGAACTTATGACCCTCCTGCTCCTGAGTCCCAGGATTCAGGCCCAAGCAACCCTGTGTGTCTGTCACTTGGCTTGTGAAAAGCTGATATGGTCCTCAGAACAGAGGGTGGGGGGCAGCTAGGGCCCCCATTTCTGGTCCACCTCCTCTCCCTGGGTCCTGTGTTAATTATGTTTGTGTCGTTGTGACAGAATGACAGACAGGAGGGAAGACTTAGGCAGAGCAGCAGAGAGAGCTCCGTTCCTGGCAGCAGGAATGTGTGGCCGAGGCTGTTGACACAGTGGTGGGTCAGGAGGTCAGGATGTGGAGAAGCCAAACAGAAGCTGAGTGTGGCCCTCAAAGTCTGCCTGCGGTGACCTCCTTTCCCCAGCAAGGTCCCTCCTCCTAAACAGTCTCCTGATTCCGATTCAAACGACAATCCACTATTTGCCTCCTTAGACCCTAGAAATCACAGGCACACCCCAGCCTCATCAGGGGTGGGGATAATAGGGCTGGGTGGGGAAGGGGTGAAATTCAGTGGAAAGAACTCTAGGTTGTCCCTGGTCCAGCACTAGAGGGCTGCTATTCGGAGGGGGGGATCCAGAGGACAGAAACGTGGGGTCTCAGTGACCCCCCCCAGGGTGCATTCAAGGCCGCCTGTAGCTTCTAAGGCCAGTGGATGGAGACAGACTTCAGGAGCTCCCTCCTCCTCTATTCAAGGGTCACAGCATATGCATCACTTGGTTCCTGCTTCGAGGAGGAGGGAGATGATGGGACGGTCAAGCATGGGCAGATCTAGGAAAGAACCCTGGTGACAGATTCCCACCCTGTTCCCTCCTTGGTGGAAGGTCACAGAGCTGCTGGGCCCAAAGTGGGCTGGTTCCCTCCTTCGAGAGTGTGGGAGAGGCTGCTGTCATTCTGTAGAGCCATGGCACTGGAAACTGTATTTGGAACTGACAAACACAATCGTGTCTCTGATGAGGGCTCGAGGTTTTGGAATCCTTTTCAGTTTGTATTGGAAGACAGGCACCATCGCCATTTGGAGTTTCTCAGTTAGGCACTGAGATGGGTCAGCAGCCAGCGACACCAGAGTAGCAGCCTTGAGGCTCAGGGTAAGGATTTCAAGGCTTTTCACACCTCAGCCTGGGTTCCACACCCAGCTCCCACCTCACCACCAGGCCTTTACTCTTTATCAAATTCCCAGGATAATTTGATCTCCCAGACCCACCCAGGGCAGCTGTGTCTGCTTTAAACCAAGGGACTGGGGCCAGCGAAGAAGAATGGGCAGTAGGAGCCAGACTCAGCCAGGCTCAGATCTCAGCCCTCCACCTCTGCAGGCTCAGTGCTCCCTGTAGAAAGTCCTACCTGATAGCTACCCTTTTCTTCCAGAGATGGGAACAGCCAGTGGCTTGTGGGCAGCACCCTGACTCTAGGGGATGCTGGGAGCTGGCCCCAGACAGAGATACCTCTCCATGGCAAGTGGGAACCCTTTGATCTAGTTCCAGCCACCCCAGAAACTCAAGTGTCAACATGACTCCTCACTGGGCCAGCCACTCTGGAGCACATTCCTCTGCACTATAGTCCCTGGCAAGAGACCCCTTCCTTTCCTGGGCCACTAAATCCTGAACTTCAACTTGCTATCTCCGAAGTCGCTCTCCTTCCCTTGTTCTGCTATGCACTAACCTTTACTGTGTGCCAGGAGTGTGTAGTAGGCACTTTATCCAGGTGATCTCATTAAGTCTACTTAATAGCAGGCATCAGTAATTCCCCGGTTTGGGGGATGAGGAGCTGAAACTCAGGGAGGTGGAATAACTCAGCCAAGGTCACGAGGTCTCTTTGCTAGGGAGCTAGCAGAGACAAGAGCCAAACAGTTGGGTGCCCAGTAGGGCATAGAAGAAGTAGGCATAGAAGTGCTGTAGGGAAGCTGGCAGCTTGGGAAGGGCTTTGAATGTCTGAGGAGGAGCAAGCCTCAGCTTGATCTCAGGTGTGGAGCTTCTTTCTAAGCAGAAAAATTACACAGAGAGAGCTAAGAGCCAGACTGATTGAGTTTAAATCTTGCCGTCAATATCTGACTATGTGACCTTAGGAAAGTTACTAAACCTCTCTGTGCCTCATTCTCCACTCTGTACAAAGGGACTAGAAATAGTGTCTTCCTCCCAGGTTTGCTTGGAGGAGAGAGTTCGTGAGCTAGACACTAGCGATGCATGGCAGTAGTGTGTGTTTGGACTATATGCTACCTCCACTCTCCCCTCCGTGAGGAACAAGTGACCCTGCCTTAAGTAAGGACATAGCCTGTGGCCTGAGCTCACAGGGACCTGCATTGCTTGCATGCTGCCCAAAGGTTACTGCTGTCTCCTGACTGTCACTCTTTCTAGAGTTTGCACAGATGCCTCCTGGGCAGAAGGGACACGCATCTAAAGGAGGCCACATAGAAAAGCCGGAAGGAGCCATGTGACCCAGTGGACTCCTGCATCTTCTTGCTTTCCTGAGCCCAGGTATGGCTGAGGATGCAGCCAGAGAGATTCCTGCTCAGCATGAAGAAAGCCTGGGGACTGGCAGCATCATCAGGCAGCCTAGGATGAGAAGAGAGAGGGCTGGCGAGGGGCAACCTGGGAGGAGGATCTTAAGGCAGGAGATGAAGGGAGGGATAAGTCCAGCAGGACAGGTGGATGAGTCTGCTGCAGGCAAAGGCCTGGCAGACAGCAAGGGAGCGGCCCTAGCCCAGGTGGAGGACAAAGACATCTGCCCTAGTCTTGCTTGCTTGCTTAGGAGAGGCTGGGGTCTCTCTGGGCAACACAGCTGACCCGAGCTCCAAATCCTTTCCAACCCCATGGAGAATCAGCAGCAAGGGCCCTGGGGCCAGCCAGAGGCAAGGGGCACTGAACCCAAAGAGCAGAGGGTTGTGTCCCTTTGACCTGGAGGGGGAGTCCAGGCCTGAGAGTCAAGGGACAACAGGTTGAAACTTGACTGGAGCAAAGTAATAGTCAATCTTTGCCTATCTTTTCCCCTTCCTCCCTCCCTCTTACCATTTTTTATTATCTATCCATCTGTATATCTATCTGTCTGTCTATCTAGCTCTCTATTGGGGCAGGGCACTTTGTGGTGCTGTGGGGTGTGTGTGTGTGTATGTGTGTGTGTGTGTGTACGTCAGAGGACATTTGCAGGAATTGGTTTTCCCCTTCCACCATACTGATCCTAGGGATCAGACACAGGTTTCCAGGCTTGGCAGCAAGAGCCTTTGCCTTCTGAGCCATCTCCCTGGTCCCTGCCAGTTTGTCTGGAGACAGGGTTCTGCTACACTAACCCAGGCAGGCCTTGTACCTGAGCGATCCTGCTGCCTTAGCTTCCCGAGTGATGGGCTTGTAGGTGTGTGCCACCACACGCATATCTTCCCTTTGGCTCTTGTTCTAGCACAGTGCCCAGGCATAGAGGCTCTGAGTGACTCTCACCCCACAATCTAGGCATAAGACGGATGGTCTGTGGTTTCTGTCAGGGCACAGTTCTTAGAGACAGTGGTGGGACAGGGAGGAGCCCGTTGGAGGCTATGGGTACTGCCCTCAGAAGGGATGGAGGAAGGGCTCCACAAGTGATTTTACCAACAGACCTTTGCCTTTTCACATCGGCAGAGACTGGACCAGGGCAAGAGAGTAGCTTTTCCCAGGGACATGGAAAATGTTCTTTTCCCTTTAGGTGAATGAATCCTCACTAACAATAATCCAGCGAAAGAGACCCATGGAAAGTTCCAGGGATGTCCCTTAAATTCTGTGCCTCCCACAAACCATCAGTTGGAACCACCCATCACCATTTTTGCTCCTGAGACTTTCTTGGTGCCAACAGATTTGATGTTATTCCACACCGAAAGCTAAGCTCTGCCACTTATGAGGGGTGTGACTTGGGCCCATCCCCAACTCCCCATGCCTCTGTTTCCTCACCTGTGAAATGGGCTAATAGCACTTGCCTCATAGCGTAATTTGGAAAGTGGCCAGAAGGTGCCTAGGCATAGAAACTGCTTCGTGGATGTTTGTGACATATGATAAAGAAATGGATACTTCAGAGCCATAATGTCTGTGATATCATGGTTTGGCACACACACATTAAAGCAGGGAACTAAGGGTGGGGATGGAACCCAGTCCGTGGAGCACCTGCTAGCCTGCACCAAACCCTGGGCTCTGTCCCTCACACTACGTGAACTGGGTGTGGTGGAATATGCCTGCAACCCCAGCACTCAGGACGTGGAGGCCAAGAGATCAAGAGTTCAAAGTCGCTTTCAACTATGGAGGAAAATCGAGGCTAGCTTAGGCAATGTGAGACCCTGCATCAAAAAAAAAGTTTTCTCTCTCTCTCTTTTAATATAAAGAGAGTTATTAACAACTGCTATGCCTAAAGTGACCTTCCATACTGCCTGTCTTCAGCAACGGGCCCAGATGACCCTCTGGCGGCCATTTTCTTGAGCCTCCTCCTGAGTGCTGGAGTTACAGGCATGCGCCACCGTACCAGATGTGCGTGCATTGGGCCCCCGCCGTCATGCTTTGCTGTAGAGCCTGCTGTGGATATCAGGGTTGCTGTTAGACCAACCGTCTGCGCCAGGGGCATCTTCAGTCTGCTCCAGGAGTCACTGCTCTAGTGACTCTGACAAGCTGGCCATTCCCACAGGGGCCCTGTATGTCACCTCTCATGAACCAAGAAGGAAGGGCACTCAGGGTGGAGAGTGGGACCTGGAGATTCCAGACCTATATACCTTGCCTGCCATTCAGTCCGCTGTTTGATTGGTTCAAATCCCTATTTGCAGGCAGAGTAACCAGGTAGGCTGAGAAACCCCCAGAGGAGCAAGAGTGGGAGAGGATCCTCCGTAGAGTCCCCCCAGGAAGGGTGCAAGCAGTTGAAGAAGAGTAGCTACCAGAGAGCCTAATGGAACGTCAGTACACAATTCTCACCACTCCGTTGCCCACAAAGCTCTGCTCAGAGGCAAGGTTTCACAAGAAGGTGTGACCGGCAGCAAGCAAGGTCAAGGACAGACGCCAGATAAGACTTCCTACCAGACCCATGGCTGATGGGACATTCTAGGGGTAGCTAGTGACAGAGTTTTCTGGCATTGCTATGGGTTCAAGACAAGATAACAGAGTTGGAGAGGGGACAGCAGGACTATTGTCCTCTGCTCACAGCCTGATGTCCATGTCCCAAGGGGGCTTGGGGGGGCACGTTAGTCCCCACTATCATGGCCCAGCATTTACGTGTGTGCTGGGATAGAGGAAGACGTCTCCTTCCCTCTAGTACCCATGCTCTTGGATTCCCTCAGGTCCTGGTGTACCTCCCTGTCCACCCTGTAGTGTCGCAGCCTCAGAGCTGAGCTGTGGGATCCCCGAGTCCCTGCCCACCACCTCAACTCAGACTAACCCCCTCACCCTCCCTCCTACACGCAACCTGGGGCTTCCTTTGAAGACATGCTAAACAGTGCTGTTCTTACCATATCAGCAGGACAGCGGAGGAAGAGGACTGAGTGAGGAGGATTTCCCAGGCCAGCGACCTGAGCAAGCCCGGTATCTCCTCATTGGTAGCTGCAGTGAGGGCAAACTCTGGGTGATGACTGGGCTCCAGATGTGGGACATCTCTTTTCCCATCCCGGCTGAAGAGCTGTGTAGTATGACAAGCCGTGTGCCTGCGAAAGCACCTAGGCTGTCCTCCATACCGCTAAAGGTGCGGGCTGTAGCCGCTTCTCTCTCTAATGCTACCAAATCTTGGGCTACTCTGGCAGAGAAAGGATTTGGGTCAGTCAGCAGTAAGCATGGCAGGTCACAGCCGTATGTGACCCCATTCCTGTTTGGAGGGTGTTTAGTGTAGTCATCTCTGCAAGCTTTGCAGGGTCAGCCTGCTGGGTGGCACATGACAGTGTATGCAGGGTTTTTCTGTATAGGACATAATTCGCAGGTCACAGTAAACCCTGGAAAAGCTGTCCTTAGTGGTGCACACCCAGCAGCCATGAGGTAGAGGCAGGAAGAGCAGGCATTCTGGGATATCCTTGGCTACATAATGAGTATAAGGCTATCCCGAGCTACCTGAGACACTGTCTCCAAAACTGGCAGAGGATCACGAGCAGAGAAAAGCTTCACAGTGAGGCCCTTCCTTGCGGATGGGAGGGGGCTTGTTTGGCTTGGGGAGGATTATACCAGTATCTTTAATGGACACTTGAAGGCCACCAGTCAGCCTTTAAGGGTCATCAGATAGGAGGTCAGCACAGGTATGCACCTGTCTCAGATTCATCACTTCTCTGCTTCACCAGAAGGCAGACCCTGGAGTTGGGGTCCTAGCCGGGATCCCAGCCTCTCCCCTGGCTGATCTTGGGCAATTGTGTCTTCAGTTTCTTCATCCATGAACAAGGATGATGGCAGAGTCCGCCTTCCTAAGGATGAGTTCCTGTTAGGCCCTCACACGATGCTTGGCACATAAATGCTGTTTGGGGGGCCCTAGTTGTTCCTCCAAAGGCCCTTGCAGCCATTCACAGTCCTCTAGAAAGTCCTTTCTGCTGTCTGCCCTCCACCTCACCTGTGACCGTAATTGAACGTCATCTTCTTAGTTTATGTTAGGAAGCAGGACAGGTGGATGGATGTGTTGCTCCCTTCTGGCCTCAGTTTCTCCCAGCTAAAAGCTGGTTCTGCATTCTGCTTCCCCCTCCCTCCCTCCCTTGCCACCCACCCACCCACCAAGCCTGCATGGTGAGATAATGTCTAAGAGATACTCTGAGTGACTTGGAGGAAGAGGCCAGACAGTGAGTGACCAGAGGTGATTATCTGGCGTGACTAAGGCAGTGGTTTCCCTCCCCCAGCTGAGCAGAGGGAGGGGCATTTGAGGCTGCCTGCAGTGGGGGTGCTCCTTGGAAAGGGTTAGACCTGGGAAAGTGACCTTGGGGTGGAGGTGAGGAAGGGGTGAGGCTGGACACTCTGCTCCAGGTAGATTTGCACAGAAAGCAAATACAATGCCAGTTATGGTGTCCCAGGCCTAGAAGCAGGTGAAGACTAGGCCCCACCCCATCCCGGCCCTGCCCTCTGAGGTAGCCCCGCCCCCTGACGGACCGCATGCAGTTTCCACTCTGGCCTCTGGGTGCCGCTCGACGGCTGCGGTTGGTCCACGGTCCGTCCGTCCCTCCGCCCCCCTCCCCTCAGCGGGTCCTCACCTTCTCTCGACCTTTTTTCTGGTCCTCCTGTGCTGCCACTCCGCAGCATTTAAGAAAAGAGAAAGGGCCACCCCTACGAAGTATTTTCACAAACACCTCATTTGATCCTTTTGTTGTTAGTGTGCTGACTGGTGACTGTCATAGCATCTTTCCAAGATATGAGGCACATAGAGCCCAGGTGGCCTGCCTCAGATCTGCAGAAGAGGGAGAGAGCCTTCTTAGAAAGAGAGAATTGAGTCTTCAGAGCTGGGGGATCCGATGTCGGCTCTGGCTTGTATGGGGTCCCAAGGAGGAGGAAAGAGGCTATGTAACCCTGGGCAAGGCCCTGCTTCGCTCTTTCCCAAAATCGGTTAGATTTACCCTTCAGAGGGCTATCCAGGAAAATCCCATTTAGGGAAAAAAAAAATCCTGCCCTCTTCCTGTCACGCACAGAGCCTTTCCTGGGGTAGTGAAGAAAGACTGGGAGGAGGAGGATAAGGCCGGGCTGCCATTGAAGGCAACAGTGACCATTAAGCAGTTGGGGACAGCTCTTCAAGGGTACACACACACACACACACACACACACACACACACACACACACACACACACACACACACTCCCCTATCCATGAGGCAAGAAGAATGTCCCAGAAGTCATTGCTTCCTTCCTGTTGCTTTAAGAATCAGGCAAGATCTCCCCTGACCTGCCTCAGCTCCTCCCATCTACCCCTAACTTATGTTTGTTTTAACAAAATGTTTTGGGACATAGGGTGTAGCTCAGTGGAAGGCTCTGAGTTCAGTTCCCCAGGGCCTGAGAAGACCGAAGCGATGGTTTCATTTAAGAAGTTACAGACTGGGGCTGGTGGCTCAGGCTGGTAATCTCAGTTGCTCAGAGGCTGGGGTGGAAGAATCATGAGTTCAAGGCCTACTTGGGCTTCAGAGTGAGCGCCAGGTCAGCCTGGACAAGTTAGTAAGCTAGACTCTGCTTCAACAAATTCAAAAAGGGGCTGGGGAGATGGCCCAGTGGTTAAGAGCACTGGCTGCTTTTCCAGATGACCTGGATTCAATTCCCACTACTCACATAGAGACTCACAACCTTCTATGCCAGTTAAGGGGATCAACACCCCTTTTGGCCTTCATGGGCACTGTGAGCACACAGTACACAGAGATACTTGTGAACAAAACACCCATACTCCTAAATTTTTTAATCAATAATGTTGTTGTTGTTTTGTTTTTGGAGACCTGGCTATTCTGGAACTCACTCTTGACCAGGCTGGTCTCCAACTCAGTTCTGCCTGCCTCTGCCTCCTGAATGCTGGGATTAAAAACATGTACCACAGCCGGGCAGTGGTGGTGCACACCTTTAATCCCAGCACTCGGGAGGCAGAGGCAGGTAGAACTTTGTGAGTTCGAGACCAGCCTGGTCTACAAGAGCTAGTTCCAGGACAGGCTCCAAAGCTACAGAGAAACCCTGTCTCGAAAAACAAAAACAAAAACAAAAAATGTACCATGTACCACAGTCTGGCTAATTAATAACTTTTTTTTTTAAAGGGTTGGAAAGATGACTCAGTAGTTAAGAGCACTTAATGCTTTTGCAGAGGACCCAGGTTCAGTTCCCTGCACCCATATAGTGACTCATAACCATCTGGAACTTAAATTCTAGGGGATCTGATGCCCTCTTCTGACCTCTGTGGGCACTGCATACACGTGGGACACTTAAATACAAACAGCCAGATATCCGTGCGTGTTTTTAAAGTTAAAATTAAGTAGAAAAGTCTAGGGCTACAACTCAGTGGTAAGTGCTTGTCTAGAGACCTGAGGAAGGGGGCTGGGGGGAGGGGCTGTGTTTCTATCACTGAGACCCCCCAAGCTTCAAACAGAAGTCAGCAGGGCTCGCGGCATTCCCAGAGTCCTGCCTCTGCCCAAGGAATTCACAGTTGTGCTTCCTAACTCCTGAGCTGGGCCTGTGCCCACAATGCTAGTTCTCCCACGGGGACAGAGAGTCTGATGGCATCCTCACACTAGTGTGAGCATGCTCTGCCTGGCTAGCAGGATGGCAGGACCAGCAGGGTGGGCATTTGATTCCTTACAACCTCCAGAGGAGACAGACACTGTCTTCTCCCTTAGAGATACAATCCCAGGACAGGAAGATCCGAGATTTCTTTCTCTGGTGTAACCCAAATCCCATGGAAGGGAAGCTGAGCAATTTTCTTCCCAGAGCTCCAAATCTGGCTCCTTGTCTTTGGGGTGACTGATGGCTGAGGTCTGGGATAGAGCCTCTGTCCTTGCAGATTGGTAGGGTATATGTTGGGAATAAAGGATCATTCCTCTCTTTAGAGGACAATTCTTGCAGAAAGGGGAGAAAGTTCTGGAAAGGACCCAAGAAACTCAGGATAGTGAGTACTGGCTTATTTTCTGAGAGTTCTGGGTTGTGGAGCCAGGGATGCTTCCTGCTTCCCAGGTCCCAGTGTTTGTGAAGAATACCAAGTCCTCTCAGCCAGAACTGGGCATTGTGAAGCACTTATCAGATTTATACAACGATTTCTCTCAGGTTTGAGGGTACAGCAACTTCTGCCAATGCCTGAGGGAGGACAGGCAGAGCTTGAGAAAAAACCCAGCTGTCCCCTCCCTCCTCAGTAGCCTTTGTCACTGGCTGGTTCCACCACCTGCCCCAGTGTGAGGCTTCAGGTTAGGGATGTCACTGCCTACACATCTGTCTGTCTCTACATTCACCAAGTAGCTCAGGATACCAAAGTGTTTGAGACTAAGGATGGGGGGAGTCAACATTAACCCTTTGGTTAATTAACCCAGTCTATAGGGTTGGGGTTCTATTCTGTTAAAACCCATAACCCAAGACCTGTGATCTGAGCCCAGAGCTTCAGCAGAATGCCCACCCCCTCCTCCAAGTGGCTGTAGATTTGCTCCTGCTCTTGAACACGGGCCTGCATCCTTGAAGCAGAGCCTGTCTGAACGCAGGCTGCACTATGTGGTGGTCCGGAGGCGGACACACTGGCTCTGGGAGGGTAGCCTGAGGAAAATCACTGTTAGAAGCTCATCCAAAGGGGCTGGAGAAATGTCTCAGTGCCCAAGGAACACTTGCTTTTGCTGGGCGGTGGTGGTGCAGGCTTTTTAATCCCAGTACTTGGGAGGCAGAGACAGGCGGATCTCTTGAGTTCCAGGTCAGTCTGCTCTACAAAGAGAGTTCTAGGACAGCCAGGACTATTACACAAAGAAACCCTGTCCCAAAAATAAATAAATAAATAAATAAAAGTTGTTTTTTTTTAAAGGACACAGGGAAGGGTATTCACACTCAGTAACTTGAGGGGGACTTCCCCCCCTCTCACAGCACATCTGCACTCCGAGCTTGCAAAGGCCTCTGCCCATGGGGCTAGATGGCTGGCCTTGGGAAATAGTATCTAAGGCTCCCAACATCCCAGGCTAGCAGCTCACTGGCCTGGTGCCATGAAGAGCTTCCTACATATCTTGGAAGCATGCTGGCCTTGGCGGTAGATATCTACCAGGGAATACTGGTACAGAATACAGGGAACACGCAGGCTCCTGGGGGAGCTGTGGGGTTCATACTTTGATTGGATGTTCCCTGTCTAAGGTAGTGGGGTCCCATGCCTGTGTTTGGAAAATTCTAACTCCATCCCTTCAGTGGGAGCTTCTGCCTGGGAAGGACTCAGCTGGTTCCTCAAGAGGGACACTGGTGGAGTT
Source organism: Dicrostonyx torquatus (assembly GCA_028555095.1). Taxonomy (NCBI): domain Eukaryota; kingdom Metazoa; phylum Chordata; class Mammalia; order Rodentia; family Cricetidae; genus Dicrostonyx; species Dicrostonyx torquatus. Next base: position 787,721 of record JAQHUG010000027.1, read on the forward strand.
GAAGTGGCCTGAGGGATGTGGCTGGTCCACTACAACGCCCCCCCCATTCCATGGCCAGGTTTCTGCTGTGGCCTGGGGAGGAAATGGGGGGTGGAGAAATACCTGCTCAGGGGAAGGGGCCAGGAAACAAACTGGGAGTTCTCAGAAGGCAATTAGGCCAGTTTGGGGATTGAATAGTCATCCCTGGTTCTCAAGGAACCATCTCTTTTCCTATACAGATAGTCCTAGAGGCTAGGCTTTTTCTTAGGACCCTGAGAAGTAAAAAAGATCCATGAGGGAGGTAGCACAGTGTCTCACAGCGGTGCTGTGTGGGAATGATGAATTTGTCCATCAGGGAAGTCCTTCTTAATGTCTAACTTCAAGTCTGCCTACTGACGAGAAAGACATCTTCCCCCTTAGGCTGGGGGAAGGAAAGGGGTCTGACTCACATCTGTCCTGTTTCTGAAGCTGATCACACACTACACACACACACACACACACACACACACACACACACACACCTCAACCCTGACAAGCCATATTCTTTAGAGCTGTGCCTCTCTGGGCCTTCTCTAGTCCCCACCCTCCTCCCATTCCCAACCCAATGGAATGTCAGGAACCTCCTATCCTGCCTCTCCTCAACTCCAGGCTGGGGGGGGGGGCAGGAAGACCAGTTTTTCCAGCCAGCTCTGAGACAGTGGAGAGACCTGCCCGCCCCCAGGGGCTCTTTTGAGCTCAGTAGAAAGGCAACCCAGGCCTCCTCGGAATGTGGCTGATCAGGCTCCTGCTGCCACCGACTACGGAGGATGTTGAAGGTAGCCAAAGAGCAGAATTTCAGCTTGATTCCTCATTCCAGGTTTGGTTTAGACTCAGAGGCGTTAACTGCTTTTTATGCCTGGTCCCCTTTCTTTGGAGGTTGGAGTGGGTGGTTTTCTGCCTCCCACACATATTTGAAGCAAATATCTAACAAGTATTAGGCCATCCTTCCTGTCCACCTGACACTTACTTGCCTCTAGGAGACCCTCTTTAACTGAGAGTGTAGAGCCACTGCTCCCTCCAGATGCAAGTACCCAATGCTGACACTCTGTCTCCACCATTGACATATGGGCAGGCCCAGGGCTTAGTACAGTGTACCCGGTTAGTAATACCCACCTGCCTGGCACGGCTCATTCCTGCCAACCAGGGCTCAGAAAGGCATGTGAGGGGCCCTTTTGCCCATTTGCTCCTTATCCTACACCAAAACCCAGAGAAGCATCCTTCTGGAGCAACTCCTCTACTAGGCCCCCTGGAAGGCCATCATGGAGGATTCTCCCCAGGTGAGCCCTGACCCGGGAGCCTGAATCAAGTGCTCACTAGCAACCCTCCTGACTTTCCCTGGGGGCTTTGGAGTCCCTGCTGGTCCAGGACAGCTCGGTCTGCAGCTTACGGTCACTTTGGAGTGTGCTGGAGGCCTAGCAGGTGGTGGAGTGGAAGGAGGCCAGAGGCAAAGGTTGCATACCTGCAAGGCAGGGGACTCACTGTGTTTGTGACAGTGAGGCTGCTCTCAGGGCACATGGGTCTGTAGATGCAGATGCTTCTGTAAAGTAATATTAATGACAGCAGCCGTGAGACCTGCCATATGCTGGATGCCCTACTGCATGCCAGGTCCTAAGAACTTCCACATGCAATTTCATGTAAACCTCCTGACAACCTTACACAGAGGGTACTATTATATCATTGTCCTTTTACAGATGAACAAACAGGGCTTTTAGCCCTCAGTTTGAAGGGACACATCCCAGCCCCTAAGCTGCAAAGAAACCCTCAGTGGTCTCTGACCACAGCACGTGCTTTGGGCTCGTGCTTTGGGCTCCAAGCAGAGGCCTAGCCTTTCTGTCTCAGCCCCAGCGATTCCATAATCTAGGGGTGGAGCCAGGCTGGAGGCTTGTTTCCCCTGTGTCTGTTTCCTAAGGATTCACAGAGGTGGGGACAATGACAGGAGGAAGTTTGGACAAATCATGACAGCCCTGAGGCTCTGGAGCCCAAATGTTTCGCCCTAGACTGGGGGCTCCATGGGCACACGTGGGGGCAGGTATGTTCCAGGTTGGGAAGTGGGAACTGTAAAGGAGACCTGACCCTTGGTGCCTGGGTTCTGGGATTCCAGTCTGAGGTCTTCTGCCGGTGCCCTTGGGGCATCTCTAGTGGGTGGGGTTGCTGTCAGGCTTCTGTTGTGATATTCTGGGCGGGAGGGCGGTGCAGCACAGGCCCTGACCTGGTTGGGCAGGTTGGCCCACCCTGAGTGGCACCTGTGACCAGGCGCCAACCCCACCCACCGCCCTTTGAAGTCATCCTGCTGCACTCCAAAGCCCAGCCCCAGTTCTGGGTCGCCTCCCCAAAAAGGTTTGTGGGGTCCTCTCAGGAGAAAGTTGCTTTTGCCTAGGAACAGTTGTGGGGGGGGTGGGGGGGAGGGTGGGGGGTGGGAATAAGGCAGGCCTGGACCTGGCTGAAGCAGGGCCATCCCTCCTCCACTCCACAGTCACTTTGGAACTTGGTGCTGGGGTCTACCGGGGTTGACAGGAACCCAAGGGGAGAGAGAGAGAGAGACAGAGACAGAGACAGAGACAGAGACAGAGACAGAGAGAGAAGAACAAGTGAGAGGGACTAAGAAATAGAGATGATTTAAAGTCGGGGGCCTAGCGAGATGAGCGGGTAGGCTGGCCGGAGTGATGACCCTTTGTTGAGGAGGCCGATTCTCCTGAATCACACCACCAGCCCCTGCACCCCACCGCCAGCTTGCACTCAGTACACGTAGGTTGCGACGTTTCATCCTCAGTCTTCATCAGCGTGCCCCTCACACTGTCCCCCTTCGTGGCTCTGCGGTTGGATTTGAGTCTTAAGCGACGCCAAGGGCCGTCGCAGCTTTAGGAGGAGTCCCAGCGCCGCCCCTGGAACTTCGCCCCGCGTCTCTAAGCGCAACGGGTTGGCTTAGCACAAAAGCCACCTGACTCCATCCATCCCTCTTGGCACGTGCGGAGTCCCGGTCTCTAACCTAGTCCTGGCTCGCCGCCTCGCCCCGAGGGGAGCGACCTCTAATCCCCGGGGCTCCTTGGAAAACCATTAGGCGGCGGGGCCGCGCCCCTCGGGCCCCCACCCGGCCATTTGGGCGCCCGCTCCCACCGCCCCTCTGTAGCGCTCCACCACCGCCAAATTTCTACCGCGGCGGCGGTCTGCTCGAACCCGGGACCGCAAGGCTGGCCTCGTGCCTGTGCCTGTTGTGCCTGTCCCGCAAGACCAGAAGCGTTGTGTCCACGCCTTGGCTCCCTGTCACTTTCTACCCTAGCCCTGACAGTTTTGAGCTAGACTCTTTACCCCCTACCCCAACCCGAGTGGCCAGCTTGGTGGCAATGTCCAGAAACCCTATTTCTGCTCATCTTGACTTGCCCCGGCAACCCATCTCCCAGAGGTTGGTAGATGACTTGGTCGTTCTGAAGCTGTTTGCCCAAATGTAAATTGGTGAATTAAGCTATTGGATGAAGTTGACTTAGTAAGTGAATGGGAGTTTACAGTGTAGCCAAAGTCAGGGACATAGATCTCCTTCTAGACTAGTTAGGACCATCTGTGAACTTTGTCCACATAGTCTGGGGAGGGAGAGACAGCCACCAGTGACCTCCGTGCCTGGAAGGTTTCAGAGGACAGGAGACAATGGTGTCTGCTCCTGCCAGGAAAAAAACTTCGGAGTGGGCATTAAAGACTTGGGGAATCAGTGGGGAGGTACCCAAAGAGCTTGCAGTTGAGAGAACTCAGGCATGAGGATCAATTCTCAGAAGGATAGGGCCTCACTCATCCTCTTCTTCCCTCAGTGGTTATAGATAGTCAGCAGCTGGGGAGTGCGGGGGGGGGGCAGGGAACCAAGCCCATATGACCAGGAAAGGGATACTTCATTAATGGTCCAAGCATCACCCTCTCAGATTGGATGAGATCTGCTTGGAGAAGATTAAGTCTTGACAATTGCTGAGCAGGCTGAATTTTTGGAGCAAATATAGCAAAGTAAATCATCTTCTAATCAGAATAGATGACAGACACAAGAGAAATATCTATTGCATGAAGCAATATGTGTAATTTTTGCTGAATCTTGCTTTTTTTCCTTGTGAAATTTCAGTCTTTATCAGTCAAGCCCATTGGTGTGTGTTTAGCAATAACAGTTTCCATATTTTGTCACTAACCCAGCACCCATGACTGTGTGAAAGCATTAGACAGGCATCAGCTAGCTTCCTCTCCCTACAGGGCCACCATGTGTGCGAATATACATGGAGGGCAGGAGGATCTTGAGGCCCTGGACTACAGATCAAGACCCTCATTTCAAAAGGCCAGAGGCTAGGGATGTAGTCCAATGATAGAGCATTTGTCTATGAGTCAAATGTCCTGAGTTCTAGCTAGAGCACTGGAAAAAGAAGAGAGGTAACTTAGGGAATATTTATCAAGCATCTACTGTGTGTCAGGCATTATTCTAGACACTGGGACAATGGACCAGTAACAACAACAATAAAAAAAATCAAACAAGATCTCTGTCCTCTTGAATATTCTGGTGAGAAAAGGAGAAAAACAAGTATAAGAAAATATAGCCAAGAATGATGGCACACACACGTGCACACGCACACACACAAACACACTGGTTTTTCTGTTGTTGTGTTTGTTTGTTTGAGACAGGCTTTCACTGTATAGTCCTGGCTGTCCTGGAACTCTATCTGTAGACCAAACTGACCTTGAACTCAAAGAGATCCCTGGTGCTGGGACTAAACCAGGCACACGTCTATAAACTCAGCATTTGGATAGCTGAAGTGGGAGGATTCAAAGTTCAAGACCAACTTAGACTACTTAGTGAGACCCTGTCTCAATAATTATCATTTTTTTTCTCAAGACAGGGTTTCTCTGGCTGTACTAGAACTTGCTCTCTAGTCCAGGCTGGCCTTGTAGAGCTGCATGCCTCTGATCAAAGGCATGTGCCACCATCACCCGACATTTATTTTTTTTGAAGACATGGTCTCATATATCTCAGCTAGCTTCAAATTCAAACTCAATACGTAGTCAAAGATGACCTTGAACTTCTGCTACTTTGCCCCTCTCTTCTGAGCTCTAGATTCCAGGTCTGCACCACCATGCTCAATTTATATAGTGCTGGAGATCAAACCTAGGACTTATGCATGCTGAGATACATCCTGAGCCTCAACCATCAGTCCCTAACCTAGTCTTGGCCTTCTACCCATCAAATAGAAAAAGAGACAGGCTCCAACACAAAGCCTTACATTTGAGTCTTCAGTGCTTGCTCACTTGTAGCCCTGGCATAGGGCAGGGCATATAGTCATTTCCTAGTAAATGTTTGTAGAACAAATGGCAGGATGTTAGCTAGGTGGAGAGACTGATTTTCTACCAAAGCCTACAGTTTCCAGGAGATTAAGTTGCTTGCTGTGGGAGGAATCTTTGTAGACCTGAGCTGAACCCCGTACTCTACAGAGGAGGAAACTGAGGTGCGGAGTGATGGCAGACGAAGAAAGATATTGTGTGGGAGGATGTAAGGTGTGCCAGCCTCTTTTTCGGTACTCCCCAGAGTTGGAACTCCTGAGGGCTCTTCTCTGGGCAGGAACCAAGGTTTGGATCAGCTGGAAATGGGAACACCGAGGAGTGTGTGAAGCCACACTTATCTACACTGGAAAAACAGGGTCTATTGAAGAATCGGGTGGGAAACTTGGTCTCAGATAAAGGTCCAATACTGACAGAAGAAATGATGGTCCACTCAGTCCCAAGGAAAGTCACTAAAACTTCCTGCTGTGTCTCCTACCCATCTTCCAGTTTGTCCATTCAGATATTATCCTCCCTGTTTTCTCGAGCCACATGTCTCAGTTATAAACACATGGTGTACACCAGGAGATTCCCAAGCCATAGTGTATCTTTCTGACATATCTGATGCAACTAAAGAGTTTTCAAAGGCCGGGCGGTGGTGGTGCACACCTTTAATCCCAGCACTCGGGAGGCAGAGGCAGGGGATCTCTGTGAGTTCGAGACCAGCTTTGTCTACAAGAGCTAGTTCCAGGGCAGGCTCCAAAGCCACAGAGAAACCCTGTCTCGAAAAACCAAAAAAAAAAAAAAAAAGTTTTCAAAGAAAAAAATTCAGCTAGAAATGTTTTAGAACACTCTCTGCTGGGCAGTGGTGGCACTTGCCTTTGATCTTGGCACTCAGGAGGCAGAGGCAGGCGGATCTCTGAGTTTGAGGCTAGCCTAGTCTACAGAGTGAGATTCAGGACAGCCAGAGCTACACGGAAAAACCCTTATCTTGAAAAATCCAGGCTGGAAAAGAAAAGGAGATTCTCTTTTTATTAAAGCACATTTGGAAACAGCATAAAAGTAAAAGGTGTATGCACATAAATATACTTTTGTCGTAAAGATATAAAGATTGGGTGCTTCCTCTTAGCATAAAGCATTGGGTTCAAACTCTGGTAATGAATAAATAGGGCACGCTGCAGTGGATACTCTTAATCCCAGCATTAGGGAGGTAGAGGCTGGAAGATTAGCCGTTCAAGGTCACTGAATGTGGCAGCAGATGCCTTTGATCTCAGAGCTCAGGAGGCAAGAGGATCTTCATGAGTGAGTCTTTCCTAGTCTACACAGAGAGTTCCAGGACAGTCAGAGCTAAGCAGAGAGACCTTGTCTCAAAAAATCAAAAGGAGAAGGAGAAGAACAAAGTAGAAAATTTTCAAGGTCATTATCAGCTACACATAGTGACTTTGAGGTAGACTGGATACCTGAGACTATGTCTCAGAAATAAACAAATGAAACTGGGTGGTGGTGGTGCGTTTGAGATCTCTGTGAGTTCAAAGCCAGCCTGGTCTACAGAGCGAACTTCAGGACAGCCAGGGCTACAGAGAAACCCTGTCTCAAAAAACCAAAACCAACCAACTAACCAAACAAATAAATGAGATGGCTTGAAAGGTAATGGTGTCTGATGATCTGAGTTCAATCCCAAAACCCACATGGTAGAAGGAGAACCCTTATTTAACTCCTGCAAGTTGTCCTTTGACCTCCGCGGTGCAATCTACATGTATAACTCCCCCTCTAAACAAATGCATAAACAAACAGATGAAAGGTAAAACAGAAGCCTGAATCTAAGAGCTAAGTGATCCTGGGCCTAGGTGCCTTCTTCTTTTACCTTTTCCTCAACTCCCACCCCAAGCTGAACTCTGAGAACTACTGTTTGCCAACAGCCCACTGTATTTCGTTTTCTTGGGAGAGGGGTCACTCCAGAATGAGGATGTTAGCCTCAGAGGCAGAGCTGAGGCAGACTCTGGGCACCACCCCTGGTATCAAGTTGGCAGCACCCTTCTTGGATAGGAGCAACAAGAGGGAGTGCTGGTTTCTAGGGAAAGCTCTTTGGAGCTTAGCACTTCCCCAGAGGCAGCGGAAGAGGATGAGTGTGTGTCCACAGGCTTGGGAGGTGGCAGGTTTCAGCAAGAGGAGGCCTGAGCTGCTGGCACCAGTTGGCCCTGGCACCCAATGCTCCGCCCAAGGCCTAGTGCAGACTCGGTCTGCACGCTACCCCTGTACCACCCTAGGGAGAAGTGGCTGGATGCCAGAGGGGTGGCACAAAGATGCAGAGACAGGGAGGAGGAGGTCACAGGTTGCAAGCAGGGCAGGGACACCAAGAGGGTCAGTCTTGGAGACAGCTGTCATCATCAACCTTGTTGAGTGGAACCAGACAGATTGTTTGCCATTCTTGGGTTTGGGGAAACTTACTGAAGACAGGACTTTCTGATGGCTCCTTGAGGGAGAGCAGGGCTGTGGGACAATCAGATTGGGGAAAGAGAGGAGGGACCCCAGGACAGTGGGACAGTGTTCAAGCCTAGTGACCATAAACTGGTACATCTAAGGAAGGGTCCCACTTTGTAAGTTGGGCAAAACAGCTTTATATTGATGATATATGCTATGCTCACTAAAGTCTTAGGAAGCATGAGACTCTGCTATGTGATTTTCACCAGGACTAATTCTTTTCATCTTCACAACAACCTTGGAGGCAGGGATTTTGACTGTTGTCCACCTTGGAGGCAAGCACAGAAAGGAAGGGTCAGTTCCTCTGGTGCTGGGGAGATGGCTCAGGGAATAATGTACTTGCTGCACAGGCATGAGAACTGAGTTTGGTCTCCAGTACTTAAAAAGCTAGGTGTGCCTCTCCATAATCCCAGCACTGGGAGGCAGGGATAAATGGATCCTGGGTACTTACTGGCCAGCCAGCCTTGCCTAAATGGCCAATGTGCAGTGAAAGGTCCTGTCTCAGACAAAATGGCTCAGTGAGTAAAAGGCACTTGCCACCAAACCTAACATCCTGAGTTCCATTCCCAGAGCCTACATAATGCAACTGTAGAGCCATGGGATGCATACATATGTGCACATGGGAGTGTGCACACACCCCAAAATAACACGTAAATAAATGTGATAAACAAAAGTGGCAGCATAGACTTTAACCTCAGTACTCGGGAGGCAGAGAGAGAGAGAGAGAGAGA
>JAQHUG010000027.1:796289-809485 GCA_028555095.1 Dicrostonyx torquatus
AGAGAGAGAGAGAGAGAGAGAGAGAGAGAGAGAGAGAGAGAGAGAGAGAGAGAGTAGGACTGGCAAGATGATTCAGCAGGTAAAAGCATGTGCCACACAATTCTGGCAGCCTGAGTTCAGTCCCTGAAACCCACATAAAGGTGAAAAGAGAGAACCTATTCCACATAGTTGTCACCTGACCTCTACGAGTACATTGGGGCTCATAGGCCCCCCAAATAAACACACATACATACAACAATAAACATAAATAAATAAAAAGGTAGAAACTGACAGGGGAAGACACCCAACATTATTTCTGGCCTCCGCACACAACTTAAAAAGCCCCTTCACTGTTGGAAGACACCTATTTGTAGTAGTGTCTGTAAGGAAGGCAGACAAGCATAAATAGAAATTCCTTCAAGTCTATCTCTGTGTGTGTGTCTTGAACTTGTTAGGTAGCCAAAATTCAAGGTTGGTCTTGAACTCATGACCCCCCTGCCTCTATCTCCCAAGTGCTGGGATTATGGGTTTTCACCACCATGTCCACTATTTCATTCTTTCTTTTCACCATTCCTCCTCTGTTTTCTTCTACGACAATAGCCAGGCTGCTCTTGAATTTGTAGTCCTTCTGCGTTAAGCCTTCTGAGTTCTGGGATTACAGGCATCCAGGCCGATGGCTTACTGAGCAGAGCTGCTGTGTGTGTAGTAGCCCTTCTGTGGTTGGTCTATATGAGTGACTGCAGTTCTCATAGTTATAAGAAGTTCATTTCCTACCTCACAGATGAGGAAACAGGTGTCCAGAGAGCTTACACACCTCACAGTGACATAAGACTAGGTGGTGGTCACAGAGCAAGGCAGTGACAGAACTAGAATTCATACCCAGGTCAAGGTGACTCTGGACCTGAGAAAGAAACCTATTAATGAAGGTGGGTCCATAGACCAGCTGGGAACCTGGCATGCAACTCATAGAAATGCAGAGGAGTCTGGGATGGTGGTGAAACTCTGTAATCCCAGCACTCTGGAGGCTGGTGGATATCAGTGAGTTCAAGACCAGTCTGGTCTACAGAGTAAGTTCCTGGCCAGTCAGAGTTACTAGTAAGACCCTATCTTACTTAAAAAAAAAAAAATCAGTCAATTAAAAAAAACCCAGATGGGGCTGAAACAGGAGGATTGCTGTGAGGCCAGCCTGGGCTAGAGAGTGAGACCCTGTCTCCAAAACCCAAAACATATAGATAAATAAAAATAGGAGGGAAGAGCAGGCAGGAGGGGAAGAGAGAAGGGGAGGGAGAAGTCAGTGTTCCAGGGCAGTCCTCTGTGCCCGGAATCCAGTTTATGGCCCTTACCAGAGGGGGTGCTCTTTTACCCAGGGAGAACCGGAAAGGAGCAAAGTCTAGTGCCCAGATCTAGGGTAGCAGGGTCAGTTGGTGGGGAGGTTAGGATGTGCCAAAGTATTCTTTTGTTTGTTTTTCCTTTCCTTTCTTTCTTTTTCTCCCTCCCTCCCTCCTTTCTTTCCTTTTTCTTTCCTTCCTTCTTTCTTTGAGACACAGTTTCCTGTAGCTGGGAGCTCACTATGTAGCCGAGGATGACCTTAAACTTATGGTACTCTTGCCTCAATCTCCCAAATGTGCCACAATGTTTGTTTAGGATTTTTCTCTTTTAGAGAAATCAAGTCAGTGGTGGGCAGGAGGGAATATAGTCAGTCTCGTGCGCGTGCCTTTTCTCCCCCATAGCCCTGCCATCTTCCCCTTGGGCTGGGCTTCCAGCTCTTTCTTCCCTCAGGAGCAGCGAGTCTTACCTGGTCAGGTCTCACCCATCAGGTGCTGTCCCACTTTCCCAGCAGCCCACCTGGACAGCATGCTCTAAAGGAGAGCAGAGGGTAAACAGGATCAACCTGCCACAGGTTTGGACCGGGGTGAAAGGTGAGTGGGGAAAGTCCTAAAGAGCCATCCTGAAGGGAGGAATGGCTTCACCCTGAGGTGGGGGAGAGCAGAAATGCAGGAGATATTTTCTTCCTAAGGGCTAGCCTGCCTGGACCCCTGAGGCCTTTACCTTCTCCCCAGTCCTTAGGCAGGTGGTACTGAGGACCCTCAGCCCCACTCTCCTTAGCCTTAATGCCTCTGGGTCCCCGACTCTGTGCTCAAGGGTCAATAATAGTCCCAGTCTGGCCACTTCCCAGCAAAACCCCTTCCCCCAGAGGGCTTTATATATCCAGAGGAGGCTCGCCTTACCCCTTTCTGGGCCCTGGACCCCAGAGTTCCTGCTTAAAGTGTTGTGAAATGGCTGGATCTGCTGACTTTATCTACATTCCAGCTCCCGCTCCCCCAACATCTTCACAAAACTTTCAAGCCTCGGGTTGTTTATATAAGGGTGGAGGTTAGAGAGCCAGAGGTGGAACGCAGCACCAAGCCCTTCGGCCAGATGGCACCCCTTCCTGGTGTAAAGCAGAAAGATGCTAGAAGGGTCAAGGCTATTCACACCCCGCCTATCTGACCCTGGCCTCTGTGTGCCTCCTCTGCCTTCTGAAACCCATGCAGGGGCGGAAGGAGATGGGGGTGTTCTGTGCACGGAGTAGTCCTTCTGCCACAGTCTGAGCCATTTGTGTGTGTGTGTGTGTGTGTGTGTGTGTGTGTGTGTTCAGTGATAGGGATCAAGTTCAGGGCCTCACACATGCTAGACAAGTGCTCTAGCAAGGAGCTAAGCTGTCAGTCACAGCCATGGATGCAGGAATTCCAGGGGTGAGCTAGGCATGGTGGCATTCTCTTAAAATCCCAGTACTTATGAAGTTGAGGCACAAAGGCTTAAGTTCAAGGCCGGCCTCAGCTGAGCCCTTAGTGGGATGAGGGGAGGGTGTCGGGGAAGGGGAGGAAGTCTAGGGGTACAGTGAATGTTGGCTGGAGCTCTTTAGCTTCCTTCACCAGTCTGTGAGCCTGTGTCCTGAAAGGACCTGATCTTACCCTAGAGTATCCCTTGTCTCTCCTGGAAACCCTCTCTGCTCATCCCCAGATTGTTCTAACTCTCTGCTGCCTGCTTATGGGGAGCACATGTTTCAGCTCTGCTCCTTCTCCCCAAAGATCCCTAAAGAGTGTGACACTCAGCACCCAGCTAGGGGCTGGCAGAAACAGAGGCGAGGCAAGCCCAAGCCAGCTCTTGTGTGTCCAGAGAGGAAGGCCTCAGCACCTTCCAGAGAGGAGGGCCAGGCCCTGCTCTGAAGCAAAAGTGCTTCCATGCAGGAGGGAGGGAACCCCTGCTCAGTGGGAGAAAGATGAAGCTGGTCCCCCACGTGTCAGTGAACAAATTGGGCCAATTTGGTGTGATTAGTGAAGAATTCACATCTGGCCAGCAGAGGCCTCCCCCAGCCCAGCCCAGCCTGGCTCCTGCTCCCCATTACAAGCTATTTTCTCTGACGGCTCCATTTGTCTCTGGAGTGGGGGATTTGACAGCTCCCTGGCCAGCCTGGGGGGCCTGGCTCTGAGTGAGAGGCCCAAGGCCAAGATGTTTGTCCACCATGAGACCTAGTACCGTGCAATGCCACACTTCCTACAGGTCCAGACACCTGTCTGCCTCATCTCTGTGCTGTGTGTAGAGCACCCTTGTTAAGCCTGGGGTGTCCTGTCAGTGAGCTTTCCCATCCAGGTCTCCCTTGGGTCACAGTTGGTTTATCTCTTGGCACCACAATGATTGTGTGTTGAGGTCGGCAGAGCCTTGTGTGTGGAAGAGGCAAGGGTCTGGGGTTTTCTAAAAGAAAGCAGCTGGGCATGCAGGGGGAGGGCCTGCTCCCCACTTCCTCACCCCTTCTACACCCATACCCCTCCCATAGTGCCTCTGATGCTGCCACTCCTCGGGAATGACTGTGGAAGGCTGCTGCACAGCTGGAGGGCTCACCCCAGAAATGGCTTCAAGGTAGTATGGGGGTGTGGCTTTCAAAGGCTTGGGTCTTCCTCCCCCAGCAGTGACCCCAGGTTGCCTGTGTCAAAGGCAATTTGGGGTTGTTTAAAGGAGTCCGACCTAGGGGTCACCTGGGCAAATCTCCTCCTTGAGGAATTACCACCAGATGGCAACCTGGGGCTTGTCTCCTCCAAGGTGCTGCCTGGCTGGCCAGGCGGCTCCAGGTTCTGGTGTGTGTGTGTGTGTGTGTGTGTGTGTGTGTGTGTGTGTGTGTGTGTGTGATGCAGACATCTGTGCCTGTATGTGAGGTCTACATGTGTATATGTGTAGTGTGTCTGTGGCAAGGTATGTATACATTAATGTGTGTATGTGCATGTACATATGCATGCATGTGTATGCATGTGCTTGCACATATGTGTATTGACCCAGGACATCAGTCCTTGGGTGAGAAGTGTCACTAGATAGTGGAGTAAGAGGTCCTAGACTTCTGTGCAGTGGCGGGTGAGTACCTTGGGTGTGATGACACATCTTTGGGGGGTGGGCCTCCGACATTTTGCAATGGCATGTGGGTGTTACAGAAGGCAGGGCAGAGTGGAGAGACAGCTGCAACCTTTACCATCGCCAGTCTTCAGATCTGACTCAAGGAAGTCAGCATCCATCTCAGTTTCCTCCAGAGTGAAAAGCTGCCTGGGATGTGGGCCTTTCAGTATGTAAGCTAGGACAGTCTTAAGCAATGTCAGACAATTGGTTACTGTCTCCAAAACCCAAGCCGTAGAGGCCAGGCAGAGGGATGGAAGGGAAACCAGTTTTGTGCCTTACTGCCTGCTTCAAATTTTTTTCTAATTACATTTATTTGTTTGTTTGTTTGTTTGTTTGCTGTGTGTGTGGAAATCAGAGGAGGCTTGCTGGACTCGGTTCTCTCCTTCTACTACATGGAGCCTGGGGCTCAAACTCAGGGTGTCAGGCTTGGTGGCAGGCATTTTTACCTGCTGGGTGTCATCCTGGATCTTATTCAATCCTTAGTTGGATGTAGCTTGGCTCTCTGTTATTATTCCTAGGTCCGCAGCTGTTTTTGTTTTTTCAGGGTAATGCCTGGGATGGTGGGAGGAGGTTCTTACTTGGGGCTGGGTGGTTTATCTCATCCAAGCTGAGAACCACAGCTTGGGGTGGATCCTAGCGGCCAGATTGCCCTGCCCTCCCAGGGCGCCGACCACCCAACACCCATCTCTAATTAGCTGATGCACCTTCAGAACACCCACTGTTTGGCTGCTGGAGTTATTATCCCATTTTAGAGACGGGATAACGGAGGTGGAGTCAGATGCCCCAGGGCTGAGTTGGGGGAGAGAGAAGCAGGGTCTTCTGGCTGTTGACCCCTGCCTATGGGTCCTCTGCTCTGGAAAAACAGACTCTTCTTTTCTTCTATTTATTTATTTTTTGAGGCAGGCTCTCATATAACCCTGGCCTCGATCTCACTCTGTAGCCAAGGGTGACCTTAAATTCCTGATCCTCCTGCCTCCAGCTCCCAAATGCTGAGATTACAAGCATATGCCATGTAGACCTGGTGGGTGGCTCTCTTCTTGAGACTAGGAGTAAGTTCTGCCCCCAGCAACCTGCTGGTCCTTCCGGAAGAACATCCTGGACTCCACTCCTCAGACATCACAGACACAATTAAAGATGGAGGAGGAGGTCACCCTGGCAGAAGAGCAAAGGCAGGGAGGTCTTCAGAAAAATGCAGAAATCAGACCCAACTCCAGCCTTTGTTCCATAGTGGCCTCCAGGAAAGGAAACTGAACAAGAGGCGACTTAAAAATGTTTTGAAAAGAGAACCCTGTTTCTGCAACCTCACCTGCCTCTCTCCACATGCTTCTCTGAAGTGGACATAGGGCCCTCCCTCAGACTTTACACAGAGACAGAAGCTGGTCTGAGCTTGCTCTTTCAGGGGCGCTCTTTCTTTCTTTCTTTCCTTTTTTTTGAAATGATTTATTTAACTTTTATTTTATGTGCATTGGTGTGAAGGTGTCAGATCCCCTGACATTGGATCTTCAGACAGTTGTGAGCTGCCATGTGGGTGCTGGGAATTGAACCCGGGTCCTCTGGAAGAGCAGTCAGTGCTCTTAACCCCGCTGAGCCATCTCTCCAGCCCTCAGGGGCGCTCTTTCGGGTTGGAAGCAGGATATCAGAAAATCCATTTCTTCTAGCTCACTATGGGTCTGAGGACACACAGGTAAAATCTGGAGCCTCGCGCATGGTAGGCAAGTTCTCTACCTTGAGACCTGAAGCTGTGTATCACATAGGTCAGGGTCACTCAGTCCCCCTTTCTAGGCTGCCCTTTTCTAGAGGGTTTCAGTGGACCTCGGGGGATTTTTGGCTCAACAGGAAGGGGCCTGGAAATCTGCAGGAGCTGGGGCTGGGCCTGGGGCTAAGCTTGTATCCTGGAGAGGATCATCTTAGGAAAGGTGCCCCTCTGCAAAGGCCCCTCTGCAATCTTGATAAGGTTCTTGGGGAGCTGAAATAGGATATATCCTATTAGAGAGCACTCCTCCAGCAGGACACCTTGGCTTCCATTTTGGAACTCAGTTGCACCAGCTACTCCTAGAGGAGAAGCCTCAGGTGGGGTACACGCCTGTTTACACCCTGTTGAAGTTTGCTTCAAGCCTAAGGCAACTTCCTGTTTGCACCAGCAGGTCCAGAAGAGATCAAAGGCCAGGACTGGTGAGTTCAGGGGCCAGGAATTGAGGATGGCCATCCAGCCACTGTGTCACACGGGAGGGTGATAGCATAGGAAGGACATTGGGAACAGAGCCCATCCCAGGGCCCTGGGCCTAGGCCTGGCTGGGTTGATCTTGTGGCGACATCTCTTCTCTGGGAAGCCTTGAACATCTGGCCATTCCTAGTCTCTACCCCATCTGGGAGAGAGCACCTCCACCTTTCTGATCTCTGGTAGTGTCTTGGTTCTTCCAGAAATCCTGATCCCTAACCTTTCACAGAGTCCATCCAGGCCAAGGCCTAAGCAACAGGAGCAACACCCCACCCGCTCCAATACACGCGCGCGCGCGCGCGCGCGTACACACACACACACACACACACACACTCCAAGGTGGGTCGTACACACACACACACACACACACACACACACACACACACACACACACACTCCAAGGTGGACTAGCCCCAGCCCCTCCTCCGCGGCGGGCGTGGCTGCACGGCTGTCACTCACTGGGAGGAATGCAGACGGCAGGGCTGCCCTGTGGTCACGTCTCCGCCCCACAGGCGAGGTAGGCGCCCAGGTACCCAGCCTGTGGGCCTTGGGAGACCGCCAAGCTGCTGATGAAAGGCGCTGCCAGATTAACCCCTTCTTGACCGCACCCCCTCACTGCCGCTGGGTGCTGGGTGGTCGCTGACCTGGAGGTGCACTAGGCTTAGAGCCTAAATGGGCAAGCTAGAAAGGGAGGGGCTTCAGCGCGCTGGCGGTGGGGAATCCCAGTGGCCGCAGACCCCCCCTCCCCACCCATGCGCACACGTCTTTGGAAAAAGGCCTACCAGTTACAGAAGGACTCTCCATTAGGCGCAGCTGAAGGGCACAGGGCAGAGTCCAGAAAGCCTTGCATACATCCGTCTTGGGTTTAGGAGCAGAGACTCAGCTAAGCTGTTACCCACGCCAGTGGGCTTTTAATTTCTCCCCAGGGTAGGAAACTGAAGGCTGGATTGAAGGCTTGGGTCTGCCAACTCTAGCAACCTCCATTCTGCCCCCAAGTGGAATCTCAGGCAGATACCTAAGCTATACGCTAAGGGGAGAGATTAAGGTTGGAGGCTGGTGGGGAACAGGAGGTGGTGGTAATGGTGGTGTTTTTACCATCCTGGCTCTGCCACTCTCCTGAGAAACAACCCCCCCCCCCAGGACCCAGGACAGTTTTGGAAGCTAAGTATGGTGTAAGATAGGTTTAGGCATTGCCTTCTTTCTGTTCAACATCTGCCAGAACTCTGGCAACCTGGTATTTACTGAGTTATGGGGTGTGTGTGTGTGTGTGTGTGTGTGTGTGTGTGTGTGTGTGTGCGCTCACGGATGGTGGTGGGATTCTGGGGCCCTGGGGCTGTCTCTCCCTTCCTGGTTCGGGGTGATAGGCTCCTGCTCTTCGATCTTGGTGTCCTCATTCCTAGCCTATGTCCTGTAGCCTGGGCTCATGGTCACACTTCACAGGTGCTGGACTCAGCGAGCGCACTGGCAGGTGGAGCCACGTTCACGCTCCACACTGCACCCAGACCCTCCTTTCTTATTGTTCTGTTAGGAGTTCTAAGGATCCAGGGGCAAGGGGAAACCTTTTGTTCTAACTTGTGCATCGGGGTATGTGGGGGGCAGGTGGGGAGAGCAAAGCTCTTGGGGCTAAATCTGCTGAACCTCAAGTTCGGCCCTCCCTAAGCTCCACCTGCCAGGGAAGCTTTCACAGATCAAATCGCACTGTTAACCGGCAGTGAAGTGGGCCATGGCCTGAGAGCTCCCATCTCCTCTGACCTGTCTACCGATGAGGGGCAGGAAATGTGGCTAAAGGAGGGGACTAACTGTCCACAACCTCACTGCCTCTGCTCCTTTCCCGGGGCTTCTAAGAACATCACACTGTGGGGGAGCTATGGCACCCTGGAGAGGGGTTCCCATGAGACCTGGTGCCGTGGATTTGGGTTACAGTAGAGCTGGAGTTCAGACACCAGAAATAAGTTCCTGCTCTGTGTGTTCAAATGTAACACTTCAAACGCTGGTGCCTTGGGTAGGCCTAGTCAGCCTAAAGCTGTTACCACGTCCAAGATTGGAGGCCTAGAAATTTGTAAGGTATTTATATATTAGACATGTTAGGTTTAGGCCAGCCTCAAACTCAGTATATAGCCCAGGTTGGTTTCCAATCCATAATCCTCCTGCTTCTAGAGTGTGGGAATTATAAGCCTGAGCTACCGCACCTGGTTTGCAAGTCATCCTTACCGCTGCATTCCCCTCTCAGTTTATAGCTGTCACGTCCCTTCTCTGCTGCAGCTGCTGCATTAGTCCTTTCTTCTTTTTATCCTGTTTCTCTCCTGACCCACTTCAGCCTGTTCTCACCAGTTCCTGAGACTATTGCAACAGTGGCTATTTCCCCTAGCTCCAGGGAGCACCCCCCCATCCTCCCTTCCCTCCTCCGCACTGCGCTAAGAGACATCCTAGAACACAGGTTGGAGCATGCACCCTTACACGCCAAGACCTTTGAAGGCTCCGTGTTGCCGGCAGAATAAAGTCCCAGCATTGCGTGGCATTTACAGTCTGCCCTGATCTGGTGCCAATTTACTTTGCCAGCCTGGGTCCCCATCTTGTACTTCATCCCCTTTAACCCTAGCCACATCCTATAGCTCCTCTTACCTCAGCCCCGCTGTGTGTTTTCATGGCAGACCACCTTGGCACACAGCACAGATGGGCATGTTCCTGGCTCTTAGGGTGTTGTGGGGGAGGAGGATTAATCCCGTAATGCCATAAATAAATATGTCTCTACATACTCCTCTAAGCTCAGCCTGTCCTTAGGAACTCACTCACAGAGAAGCTAGAACAGGGCCACAGCAGATTCAGACGGGGTACCAGAGAAGCCTTTGAAGCCTGGAGGCAGATGGTGGTAGGGGATTCAAGGTACCCCTTGAAGGGCAGGGATGGGAGTTTGTCTTCCCTTCAGAACGAATGTCTCCATTTGTACACGGTTTTCTTGGCATGTCCTGCCTAGGCTGGTTTTCATCCTTGAGTCTTTTGGGAACATGACTCCAAGACTGAGCATCTGAGGAGAGAATGTTGCTTAGTTATTTGGGTGCCATCTTTGCACACAGTAGGCCTTTAACAGCTATCTCTTACAATGTGCCAGTGCCAGGGCACTGACTCCTGTGTGAAGAAGCATGGCAGTGGCCCGCAGACAGGAAATAGTCTTCTAGGAGGTGTTCCACAGGCTTGGCACAGAAGCACAGGATGGGTGAGGAGTTAATCTCTTGGATATTCCTTTTGAAGTTCTGTTCTTTCTCCATTCAAATGTGCCCTCCGCCAAGCCTGTCCCTTCCCGGGTACCTTGGAGGACTTTCTGAACATGGACCCAGTGGTCCTCCTCTCAGATAGGTCATCCTTATGGGGACGGAGAGGGCCTATGGGGAACCATGGCATAATCTTGGTGTCCTCAGTTTGGTAATCCAATGCCCCAGCCACCTGGAGTACCCACTACAGGCTGCTCTGCCAGCTGACCACAGATGGGAGGGGAAAATGCTCTTTCTCTCTTGACTGTTTCCCACTGTGAAATACCCTAAGTTCTGCACCCGCTTCCCCAGCCTATCACATAGGAACTGAGGAAGGCTGGGAGAGAGATAAGAAGGGAAGTTTATCAGGGAATGACCATGGTCTCTTGCCCCATGTTTCCCCTGCCCCACCAGGCAATTTCCCAGGTTTCCCAGTTCTTGATACCTGTCCCATCCTTCCTCAGGCCTTTCCCGTCAGTCCCATTGGTGTGAAACTTGAATCAAGCAAGATGGAGAGACTGTTGAAGCCATGGAGATGGGAGGCTGATCCATCTGATGCCAGCCTAACCCCTTTGTGCCAGGTTCTTGGTGTAAGCTCCCCGCTTTGGTCTGACAATGGATACCCAAACCCCTGTCTCCAGGCACATGGGTGCTGGCCTCAGGAAGCTTCCAGTTCTGAGGCTGTGGAGCAGCTCTGGTTCTGAGGACCTCCCAAGCTATGAGAGACACAAGACAAGCCAGGACATAGACCCTGAACACCACTGTGTTCAGACAGCAGTGAGGTGCCCAGTGGAGTGTCTGCATCCCCCAGATCCTTTCTTTCCTCAGGGTTCCATGTCTGGTCACCACCTCACACTGTCTCGCTGCAGGGTCCAGGCCAGTGGTAGGACTGGAGGTACAAGTGGCCAGCAGGTGGTGAGATCCAGGGAAGAGGAATGTGCCTGGGGCCTGGGCAGGATGCCACTGGACCATCCCAGCCATTCCACCTCCTCCCCATGACCTGCTCACCCTATCTCCTGCCAGCCACCATCATAGTCCCTATGCTAAGGGTGGGTCATAACCAGGTTCCAGCTTCCGCGTGCAGCCATTCCCAGGAGAAGACCTGGCCTCTAGACACAAGGGGCATCTTGTGGGGCATTAGTCACCACTATAACTGGCACTTCATTAACCCTGATGCTGGTTTATTTAATCCTGGCAGTTAAATACTGGATAACCCTCATCTTACAGGTAAAGAAACTGAGGACACTTGGGGATATGGAGTTAGGAGGATAGGCTGTGGATGGGACTCCTGGGCATTGGGGGAGGAGCCCACAGCAGACCTGCAGTTCTAAGAGGGGATGCTTTCAGCTCAAGAATTTTTGCAGGGCTGGAGAGATGGCTCAGCGGTTAAGAACATTGCCTGCTCTTCCAAAGGTCCTGAGTTCAATTTCTAGCAACCATATGGTGGCTCACAACCATCTGTAATGAGGTCTGGTGCCCTCTTCTGGCCTGCAGGCATATACACACAGACAGAATATTGTATACATAATAAATAAGTATTTTTTTAAAAAAAAAGAATTTTCACAGTGAGAGGAATTGGACAGGGCAGAGAGTGGACTCAACAATGGGAGAGAGGATCAGGCTCAGTCAACAGGCATTGCTTTCCCTAGCACCTCCTTCCAGTCAGGAGCCCCCTCTTTTCTCCCTTCCCCAAGCTGAGGAAGCAGTTGGGAGATGGAGGCTCCCTGGAATCCCGATCAGCCTGGGCAGAGAGCCTGTGCCTGACTGTGGCAGCTCAGTTGCCCCACTGTCTTGAGGCTGCCCTGTGGCCGAGGCTTCTCCTTGGAGTTGGATGCCTCTAATGCATGGGCAGGAGCCCAACTTAAGAAATCCAGAGTGATTCAGCTTTGTTCCGCAAGGCTTCTGCTCCCTGCTGCCCCCACTCCCTTGCTTCTACCAGCTTTCCTCCCAAACACTCAAGACCACCTACAAACCACCCATTTGCCCAGACCACACAGCTCCTCTGCCCAACTCAGCTTTCCAGGATAAGGACCTCCCCACCCCCACCCCTACTCAGCCTGTACCCCCAAGCCTAATTACTACCTTGGCACCTCCAGGGCAGGGGCAGGGGGGCACTGACCTCTGTTTATGCTTGACATTCTCTAGGGCAGAGGAATCTTGTTTTCCTCTGGACATCAAGGGACAGAAGCAAATTAGAGAGAGAGAGAGACCCTCAACTGGACCCCCTCTGTTGGTCCCTCCCAACCCACCACATGCCACCACCTGGTTCCTAGTTCCAGGCTGCTAAGGCGGGCTGGGCAGGAAAGCAAGATGGTGGTGGCCCGATGTTTGCTAGTTCATCCTTCCAGGCATGGTGAAGGGACAGAGGAAAGACCAATCTCTGGTTCTGCCCTGTAGATGTGGCACCAGGGAGCACCCCCCCCCACACTCGTGCATATACTCACACGCACACAGGAAACGCACTGGTCTGGTGGAGTCTGACTTGTGCTGTTCCTTCAGGGCCCAGGTTCTCAAGTGGGTCCGTCACCATTCCAGCTGAGGGCCCAAAGCCCCCAAAGGGGTACCTGAAAGAGGCCAATTGCTAGTAAGGGACCTTCTTGAGAAGAAGGAGGAGGTTGTAGAGGGCAAATGGTCGGAGATAGTGGACAGTGCAGGGCAGGCCTTATATTGCCTCAAAGGGGGTGGGAGATGGTTGAATGTCGAGGCTGCGTATATGGGTGGCAGATGTCAAAAGCCCCCCCCCGCAAGAGCTCCTGATGGGGGCAGAAGGAGGGAGCAGGGGTGGTGTACTCTGTTTCCCTGGGATCCAAGCTAGTGGCTCCTAAGACAACTCCCTCTGTAGCCTCTTCCCTGACCCAGGTCCTGCTCAGGGAGGGCAGGGACGGGTCTCTATGCATTGTCCAGCTCAAGGCTGGCTTAGAGGGTGCCTAGGAAGTGCTGGATGAATCTGGAAGGACTGTGGAGAAACTGAGGCAAGCATGATAGGAGAACAGAGCCTGTGGCTCAGGCTGAGCTGGAAGGGAGAGGTAGGAGAGTGGAGTAGGTGCCCGTGTGTTCACCCATACCCAGGCAGGGCTGAGCCAGGCTAAGGCCTTGGGGCTGGGGCCACCAGGGCTGGTCCAGGGCGGATGAGGTGGTCTCTGTGGGGTCCCTCTCAGGATCCCTTCTTCCCCCATAATTACTTCTGATTAGCTTCACCGCAATAGCCAGACTGCAAAGAGAGATGTTTGGGACATGGGGGGAGGGGGAGGGGACAAGGTAGAATGGAACACTCAGGGCAAGACCCGGCCCCCAGCTGAGCTCTCTCCCTGGAGCAGCTAAGCATG
>JAQHUG010000027.1:818356-836791 GCA_028555095.1 Dicrostonyx torquatus
TCTTGTAGACCAGGCTGGTCTCGAACTCACAGAGATCCACCTGCCTCTGCCTCCCAAATGCTGGGATTAAAGGCATGCGCCACCACCGCCCGGCTTATTTCTTTATTTTTGAGATGGCATCTTGGCCAGGCTGATCTTGAACTCCCTATATAACCAAGGATGAATTTCCATGTCTGATCCTCCTGTCTCCACTTTCTGAGTACTTACTTGTATTGTAGGCATTTGCAGCCACACCTATTTTATATGGTGCTGGAGACCCAACTCAGGGCTTCTTATATGCTAAGTAAGCATTCTACCGAGCTGTATCCCCAGACACGTGAACCACTTGAATGAAAGACAGCCACAGCTGTCTCCCACCAGTTCCTGCTGCATATCTGTCACACAGGGAGAGGGCGGACCCACCTCCTGACATTGGTAGGTCAACAATCAGGGTTCTGGCATGTTTGTATCCCTTCCCAGAATGGAGAAGGACTCTATCAGAACAGGGATGTGGTCCGCACTGTCCTAGAAAGCATGACTCCCATTCCTGAAGCTCTCCTCCTCTGTGCCCCCTGCTCTGGCTCCAGAACAAGGAGCAAAGTTTGGCTCTCTTCCTCCAACCTCTCTCCTGGGGACCCCTGACCTCATCTCTGAGGTCTTACCCCTGCTGCTGTAGAGCAGGCTTTCAGCTCCCACCAGGCTCACCTGCTTGGCTTCTGTCCCGGTGGACACAGAGATGTTATCCTTGGGGAAATGGGCCTCAATGGGGGCATTGTTCCCTCCCCTTCCAGAGTAGGAACAGGGAGGGGACAAGGCAGAGACTGGGAATGTCCCAGGTCCCACACAGGCCAGCTTTGTCCTCTCCCTCCCGCCTCTACCTGCCCTCTTACCTGGCCAGCCCCCTCCCTTTCACTTACCTCCCCAGGCTTCCTCCAGTGGTTCCTTCACACCTTGGGGCAATGCAGCTGCTGCAGGGGTGGGGCTCAAGCCCTGGGCAGCTGTGTGGGAGCAAGGTGTCCCCACCTCATCATAACACTCTTAGGAGCTGAGCCTTTCCTTGACTATGTCCATACTCAACTTGCCTGCCACCAGTGACCCGGGAGCACTAAGTCCTGGGATCCTGTCTCAGGAAGCATCCTGGTGGGGGATCACCTTACTTAGGGAACATCCTGGTGGGGGGTACCTTGCCTGGAGAGTGTAATGTCTGAGGAGATCCCGGTTAGGCAGTATTCTACCTGAGTAGCACCTTGTCTGAGGAGATCCTGCCTAAAGGAGCATTCTGTCCTGAGACTACCTTATGTAATCCACGGTCCAGACTTGGTCCCATCCTGGCTGCCTCACAGAGATTTCTTGGTCATCATTGTATAGATAGCCTGCCAGGAGGTGGGACAGATTAAAGAGAAAGATCAGTTCCCACCATGTGAAGTGCCTGCACCTGTAGCCCCCAGGACTGGGGAGACTGAAGCAGGGGGAGCCCTTGAGCCTAGGCATTCAAGGCCTGCCTAGGTAATTTATCCACACCTTGGGCTCAAAACAAAGTAGCAAAAAGATCACTTCCTACCAGCTGACCCAAGAGCCAGAACTCCTGGGGCCAGGTGTGGGCCCAGTCAGTGGTTAGTCATGTGACCCAGGTAAGCGGCTGGACCCTGGAGGTCTCCTGGGTTCTCTGTGTGAAAGTGCAGGTCAGGCCATCTCCTCCACGTTCTTTCTGGGCGCTGACCTTGGTGAACACCGAATCTGTGCGACTGCCTCCTGGAAGGGGAAACCAGGCTGGAGATAATAGAAAAGAGCCCTCCACCCTGCTCCAACCTCCTGCCTGAGCTTTGTCCCCAGAGCAGAGTGACAACCAAAGAAAGCTAATGGGAGCTGGCCCTGCTGCAGGTGACACTGATCTCCAGATCCAGATCCAGTTTCTGCCCTCGTGGCCCCCAGGCCCCTCACACCTGCTGGGTCCCCTTTGTTCGTTAGGCTGAGAGCACTGGCTTCCTTTCATCCTCCTCCTGCTCCATTCATGCCTTAAGCCGGGCACCGCCTCCTGCCTCCTGGCTGGGTACCACTGTGATGATGGCCTCAGGCTGGCCAGGCGGCACCCAGTGGGCTCTTCCTGTCATCTGGAAAGATCAGAGCGAAGGGAGATGGGGGTACAGGAGGAAGGAGCTGTCGAATTTTTTTTTGGTTTTTCGAGACAGGGTTTCTCTGTAGCTTTGGAACCTGTCCTGGAACTAGCTCTTGTAGACCAGGCTGGTCTCGAACTCACAGAGATCCGCCTGCCTCTGCCTCCCGAGTGCTGGGATTAAAGGCGTGCGCCACCCCACCCGGCCGGCGCTGTCGTTTTTAATTGGTCGGTTTTGGGGGTCTGGGTCTTGCTGATGAAGGTGCAATTTTAAGGAAGGCTTCTTGGGAAGGGACATTTGTCTTGTGGATTTGATACACACTTAAACCCAATTGGGGAGGGACAAGCTTAACTACCGAGAGAGAGGGGGCTCGATAGTGAAGGGCCCTGAGGAGCTGAATTCGATTCCCAGGACCCATGTTGGACAGTTCACAACTGTCCGGATCTCCACTCTTCTGACCTCTGTGGGCACCCATGTTTGTGTGCAAATACTCCTCCTGTCCCCAGCCACATTCACATACACATAGTTAAAAATACGATAAATCTTTTAAAAATTATCTCAATGGAGGGTATATGAATAGGCCTTGCTCTTCGTTTCAGGACCGTCCATTGATCCATCCATCCATCCATCTATCCATTTATCCGTTCCTTCATGGAGTTTATACTGACAAGGAGACTCTGTAGGGGAGCTGCTGTAGGCATGGAAGACATAGCACTCGGTCATCAAAATCAAGCTATCCTTGCCTTTGCAGCATCTGTGCTCTTGAGTGGAGGAGGCAGGTCAAAAAAAATAGGAGGATATGGGCTGGTTATGTCAACTGAGGCACAAGACTAAGATGGGTAAAGGGACAGGAAGTGGCTGAGAGATATATTTGATAAGGAACTCAGCCGACCTCCCCCTGGAAAGTGTTCAGGAGCAGAGAGCCAGGTGGAGAGCTGGGGGAAGGCTTCTCAGGTAGTAGAAAGTGCAAAGACCCTGGGGTGGCGGAGGTGGGGAGGGTGTGCTGGGCTAAGCAAGGGCAAGGAGTCCACTGTGGCTTGAGTGGAAAAAGAGGAAGGGAAGGTGTAGGGAGTGTGTCTGAACGCAGATCTTACAGGGCCTGTACACTGTGGTTATGACTTTCAATGTTATTATAAATAAGATGGGTAACGAAAACAGACTGCTGCTCCTCCTTTGGAAATCCAAAGGCCTACCTATCCTCTCTTCCTTACTGCCTCCCAGGCCTAGGAATATACAAAGAGTTAAATTTGGGAACCAGATAATCCTAGGTCCACCCATCTGCCCGTCTGTCTGTCCGTCCATCTAGCCATCCATCCATCTGTCCTCCTGACAAATATCTTGTCCTACTCTGCTTGGGATGACTGTGGGCAGGTGGCTTGTCCTCCTTATCTGTAAAGTGGGGCCAGTTATCTTCGCTTCTTCCTTTGGACACTTGTGCAGGCTAAGCAAGGTCCAGCCCTCGAGTCCCTCTTGGGTGCTGGGTACACAGTGCGAGAACTGCCTCATGGGTGTTGGCTGGACTCCTGCTTATGTGCTCCCCACTTCAGACCTTCTACACAAGGCGGGAAGTCTGACCTGTGCCTCACTTCTCTGAGGAGCCCTCCTGAAAGGGGTGCCCTTGCACTGTGACCTCGGAGTTTGTCGGTCCTCTCCCACCTTTTGGCCAAACTACTCCAGGCCTGTTCTCAGTGCAGACTATGGTGTTAGAACCCATAAGCCTTTCTCTCTAGGCTCCTGGACGCTTGTCATCTTGCCCCCATGTGGCAGCTGGGGCTGCCCACTCAGTGCCCTCTGCAGGATGGCAGGTATCCATTTGAAGCTGTGGAATCTGAGGACACAAAGGCCCAGTGAAAACTTTCAGAGAGAGAAGCCTGGAGAAATCCCGGGCTTTGAAACCCTGTGGACTTGGAGAGTAAGCTACACTGAGTAAGCCCCAGCTCTAGCCTGGCCTCCATGTAAATTGTTAAGTCACTTTCTGGGCCTGGGCCTCAGTTTCTGAGCTGTGAAAGGGGAACAATAACACATGGAGGGTTGGGTGTTCTCTGCAGGGCACCTCCTTCCTCCCTCCCTCCTTCCCTTCTTCCCTCCCTCCCTCTCTCCCTCCCTCAGGAGTGTGCTTCTCAGGCTATGGCAGCCAGTGAAGAGAAGAGATGGGATCTTTAAGGTGTGTGCTCTGCTTCAGACCCAGAGGTGGGGATGGGCAGACACAGTATCAAGTGTAGCTGTACTTTTGTATGGAGTGAGAATCTGGAGTTCCTCTGGATTCCCCAAAAAGGTGAGTATAGGAACACAGAATGACATGGAACAGAAAGGGCTAAGAGATCCAGAACTTTCCATTGCTTGGTTCACAATTCAAAACTGGTTCTCAATGTTTAGCATGCTCTTACTATTTACTCTGTGTCAGGCCCTTCGAGGGAGTCAAACAAAGACGTGTGGGGACACCCAGGAGACATGCCCCTTGCTGTGGGTAGCTCCCTAGTAGAGTGTTTGCCTAGCATGTGTGAGGCCCTGGGTTCTACACCCAGAACTGTCAAAACAGAAAGCTGTTCCTGCCACTCCATGAGGGCAAGCCTGTGGGGATGCGGCCCTTCAAGGTCAAAGGGCACCTCTTCCTCTTGTCTTCTCTGGTCCTTTCTAGTCCTCTGGGAGAGACAATTCAGAAGAGGTACTTCAGTAAGCTTGAGGACCAGAGATGCTAGTGATTATCCCAAAGTCACACAGCAGATGATGTGGGACTAGAAATGAAAGCCACTTCCCTGGGGCTCTCTTGCTTCTTGTGAGACTAGTCATTCTTCCTCCTCCTCTTCCTCTTCTCCTTTTTCTCTTTTCTCTTCCCACTCATCTCCCTCCTCCCTCTCTTTTCTATCCCCCATCTCCTCCCTTTCTCCATCCTCACTTACTGGCATCCTTTAAGGGAATCATCTGGGTTCATCCCAGGAGTCCAGTCACTGTCGGAGGCCTCCAACATGGGGTCCTGCAACATGCACCTGCTGAAACTGCCAGGCTGGCTTTGGACTGGAAGTTACAGAATGAAAAGTGGCCTAGCGTGTGTGGTGGGGAGAGATGGGGCACCTGATGAAGGACATCCCCCCCCAACACACACATGGCTCCTGTACACACCCCCATCACAGGCTTTTTTGATGTTGCTGAGGATAAGCCTGGCCTCAGCCCACGCGAAACTCTTCACACACATCTCCAGCTCCAGGCAGTCCCCTCAGCCTTGTCAGGAGCTGGCCCTGTGCCTAGGTCCCAGCCCAGGGTGCTGGGTGGCAGTGAGGGGCGGGAGGCTCCATGTGCTTTGGTATTTGTTTGTTTGTAGGTGCAGTTTACACATTCCAGGCTCCGATTACCCCTGGGGCCCGGGAGGAGGGACACGCTGCTGCCGCCTGGGCCTTTGATGTTGGAGAGGAGAGATGGTGAGATGCTGAGGAGCCCTTGCTTCTCTGGGGTGTGTGCTTGTTGGGGAGCCCCAGTGATGTCACCTCTACAGACCAAGGATGATAGGCCCATGGCCAGGCTCAGGAGTAATAGAAGGGGTCAGAAAGTGAGAAAAAGAAGGGCGCCCTTCTTGGGAGGGCTGCTTGGCTCACAGCCCAACTGCCCCTACCAGGGCTTCAGCCGTGGTCAGGTCGTGGTTTTGGGAACATGTACATGCTCCAAGAGCAAAGGCAGAAGTCACCCAAGTCTTGTGACAAAGGACCAACCTCCACCCTACAGAGAGGCCCAGACAGGGTCCTGGAGAGAATAATGCAGCCTGAGGTCAGTGTTAAGGGGTCAGGGGCACTGAGGGAGAGACTTTCATAATCACCATGTCTCTGTCAGGGGACCATCTTGTCTCTCAAAGGGATGCCCATGAGTGATGAGGAGTGCTTGCCCACGGGTGGGGGAATGACTGAGTGACTGAGTTAGTGAGTGGGTGAGCGGAGCTGCTGACACAGATGAAGGCCAGGAAAGTGGTGTGAAAATATCATGTCACCACAGGGGTGAATGAACAAAGAGATGACACAGGCAACAGCAGCTGGGTATGTACCAGGATGAGAGATCCAAGGTGATGATGATAATGGTGGTAGCAACAGTGGCCACCTGCAGCCACCAAGAGCCCATCAACCGTTCCCCTAGCTCTAGCTGGATGGGATTTCAAGGGCCGCAAGTGTGAGATAGCACAGAATGAATGGCCTTGTTTCTCTACACAGATGATCCGTGACTTAACATCCTTTTCTACACCGGATGGTGGTGCTGCAGACTTTCAATCCCAGCACTCGGAAGGCAGAGTCAGGCGGATCTCTGTGAATTCAAGGCCAGCCTGGTCTACAGAGTGAGTGCCAGGACAGTCAGGGCTACACAGGGAAACCCTGTCTCAAGAAACCGAAACAAATGAAGTAGAATAAAATAAAAATCCATATCTACTTCCATTCACTTTTGCTGTTGTTTGAAGATAGAGTTTCATTGAGTTCAGGCTGCCTTCAACTCCTGATTTTCCTGCCTCTACTCCCCAAGTGCTGAGATTACAGATGTCCACCACCACCCCTGGCTTTCTCTCTCTCTCCCTCACTCTCATTTTAGTATTATTTGTGTGTGTGTGCATGTGTGTGTGTGTGTGGGGGTACTGATGACAGAGCAGGCACTGTGCTCTATTCCCGGCCATGCATCCTCTTCTGAACAGTTCAAGGGTCACCCCTCAACATTTCTACATATTTTTCCCAGGAACAGGGTTATTCTCTTCCTAGCCAAAGTGTAACTATCAGTTTCATCATTTTGCTTTGATAACAATATTTCGTTGAACAAATCTACTATTCACAACCATATCTTAGTTTTGCTACTTAGCCTAATAGGACCTTTTATTGGTTTCTTTTCTTTTGTTTGTTTGTTCTTTTGAGACAAGGTTTCTCTGCGGTTTTGGAGCCTATCCTAGCACTACCTCTTGTAGACCAGGCTGGCCTTGAACTCACAGAGCTACACCTGCCTTTGCCTCCGTGCTGGGATTAAAGGTGTGCACCACCACCGCCCGGCAGTTGTTGTTTTTTTTAAGATTAATTATTATTATTTTAATTATGTATGGAGAGTGTATGTCTGCAGGTAAGTATGTGCACACGAGTGCAGGTGCCCTGGGAGGCCAGAGGCAATAGCTCTTCTGGAACTTGAGTTAAGGTAGAAGCAAGCCACTTGACATGGGTGCTGGGAACCAAACTTTGGTCCTCAGCAAGAGCAGCAAGTGCTCTTAACCTCTGAGCCATCTCTCCAGCCTCAGGTTGGTTTCCTTTTTGATAAGGTCTCACAGTGTAGCCCTGGCTGGCCTGGAACTCTCTACGGAGATGAAAGAATTGCTTCCGACATTTACAGACAGGTGCTACTATGTCCAGGGCCTTAACATTTTGTTTTTATTATTTGTGCGTGTGTGTGAAAGAGAGAAGTGTGAATGCTTCCATGTCCCATGTGTAGCCGCTAGAGAACAACTGTAGAGCTGATTTCCAGGATTGAACTCAGGTTGTAAAGTTTGCACTGTAGGATGGCAAGTGCCTTTACCTGCTGAGCCATTCACAGCCCCTACTATGGTCTTTCTACAGGATTTGCCCCAGATATTCATAGGGATTCATATAAAGGGAGAGGCAAAACACTGAGAACTATCCAGGGACACAGGAATGTGAAGAGTGAACGCGGAATGGGATGAAGGATAGCAGGCATAGGGGAATGGTCCCAAGTCTCCAATAGGCAGGGCCCTTTAAAACTTGACAGGGCTAACCGGGCGGTGGTGGCACACACCTTTAATCCCAGCACTCAGGAGGCAGAGGCAGGCAGATCTTTGTGAGTTCGAGACCAGCCTGGTCTACAAGAGCTAGTTCCAGCGCAGGCTCCAAAGCCACAGAGAAACCCTGTCTCGAAAAACAAAAACAAAACAAAAAAAAAACTTGACCTAGACCTGACCCCCTTAACTCACCAGTATAAGGACCCTCCTTCTTCTCTGGCCCCGGTCTGAAAGTGTTCTAATGTCTGAGTGCCCAGCTCTCCTGAGCTTCCACCCTGGCTCTTGAAGACCTGGGAATCTGTGCCTCACTCCAGGCATAACAGATGTCCACACAGTAGACAGAAGTCTGTGTGTCAAGTTGCCCAGACCAGTTGCCCGCTGTGTCCCCAGTTCGCAACAAGGGGTAGGGGAGGGTGGAGGCAGGGAGGTCAGGAAAAACTCCATGTCACTTGTTCCAGATGCTGCAGCTGGTGAGTCCTAGGCTTCACGGGGCCAGTGGGAAAGAGGTTTCCCGGTCCCCGCGGGCCTCTGCGATTCACGATGGGTAGAGTCTCTATTCACAGCTTCCCTGGGCAACTGAAATCCTCCCGTCCTCCAAGGCCTCTTCTGGAAACGTCCCTTTTGCCCTTCTGAAGAGTTCTAGTCCCTTCTCCACACTAACACTCTAGCTAGAGAGGGGTCCAGTAGGGCTGTTCATAGAGCTCATGCATCAGGTAATGCCTGGGACCCAGCAGATGCTAATACCACTTTGTGCCATGAGTGAGTGGGCGAAGAATGAGCAGCCAGCTCTGCTTTTGATCCAGAAGACTGAATCAGAATCTGTTCTTACGGTTCTTGGGAACCACCAGATAAATTTCCGGGCTGCTAACCGTGAGGTCTGAAGGTTTTGCTTATTTCAACCTAATGGCCCAATCCAGTCACCTTCAGATAGCTCCCTGGAAACATGTAGAAGGGTCTGGAGAGCAGAAAGCAGACAACGGGGTGGGAGAGCTGTTCTTCATTCCTGCTCAAGGCCCAGTGGGGTGGAAGACGAGGGGTCTGGCACCCAGAGGGACTTCTGTGTGTGCTTTGGTGTATCCTGGATGACCCTTTGGTCCACCTGTGTAGAGTCATTGATGTCAGCGGCAACTTGCTGACCCTCATGGATGGTCCTCTTGGGCCTCCCAGGCTCATCAAGCCTCTACCCGTCAGGCGTGGGTGGTAGAACTGTGGACGGTTGGCTCAAGTCTGCATCCACCGTCTGCGCCAACCCGGCCAAAGGTGCCCCCTGCAGATGCTTGGTCTGGGATAGTGTCCAGAGCTTGGTCCCCAAGGTCCTCCCACCCCTGCTGGACAGTGGCCTCTCCCAGTGACTCAGTCCTGACGTCGTGGGGCAAGCGGAAAGGCCATGGGCGTGGGAGGTGATGGCTCCCTCCCTCCTGTCCTCACTTCCCTGGTCTCGGTCCCCATAAACTCCTTCCCTCTTGACATCCCTGTCTTTTCCCATGAGGCTTTGGACTGGCAGTTATTGCCTTTATCCGTGGTGATGTGCCTTGTGTTCCTGGCCATGAGTCAACAGACCCAAGAAGAGAAGCACACGAGAGCTCAGGTTTTGTATCCTGTCCCCTCTCTCCATACCCCACAATGACACACTGATGGGGAGCTGGGGGCTAGCTTGGTTGTCTGTGCCCCAGATTCTGGATCCTCTGGCCTGCTCCCTGCCCTCCAAAGCCCCCGTAAGCGTGTTATCTCTTGATCTCCAAATTGGAAAGGATTCCTGGTTCCCCAACCTTCTCCTTGTAGGCCAAGCACCCAGAGCCTCCAGCTCTGTCCTGCCCACACCTTGCCCAGTGGCCCCCTCCTCCACCCACTTCAAAGCCCAGAGCTGGCAGCTGCTAATTACATGCCCCCCCACCCCCCTCGCTTGTTAAGTGTCATTAGCCCCAGTTTACAAATGAGGAAACTGAGACTGGAGAGGTGGAGGACGTCACCCCTTCCATCCCCACCTTGCCTCCTAAGCCAGGGCTGGCACAAGGTCTGAGGGACCCTGCCAAGACTTCCTTTCCTAGGAGGATTTGGGGGCTCAGTGGCCTTTCTCAGCTCCCACTTCCTGTCTCTTCCAATTCTCGCCTTCCCCTGTAGCCGGAGGAGGCTTCAGGCAGAACTGTGGAGCCCCTAGCGTAGGGTAGCATAGTGGCTTCTCAGAAATCGTACACAGCAAAATGCAAATAGGGCCCCCAATTATTCCAGAGTCAGGGCGGTGGCATGGGAGTAATAAGACTTGGGGAGTGGAGGGACCCCCGCCCTCATGAGTATCTGCTTGCCAGAGGCCCTTGATTGGAAGGTGTTGGTGATGTGGGGCTGGGGGAGGTGGGTGGGAGCCATGCTGACGCTGGGGAGACTCTGGGCTGCTCTGAGCTGATGCTGTCAGCTGGCCGGCCCTGCCCTGGGGACAAGAGAAGCCCTGAGTGTCAGCCCTCCGTGGGAAGGCGTCCCTCTGTGGCTGGGAGCCGGGCCAGCTGCTTGACCCTGCTTGACTTAGCCAACTGGGGCTTGAAGGTCTGGGAAAGCTCTAGAATGTCCCCCAACAAAGAGGAACAATGGTCTTTCACAGACAGAGAAACTGAGGGAGGGGTGTGATTTGTTCAGCAGGGATCGCACCGAGAGGAGGAAAAGGTTGAATCTGGAGAAATCAGTCAATACAACTAGAGGAAAACAAAGCAAAACAAAATGGAGGGACTGGCAAGCAGGGAGGGAGAGCAGATGCCAAGTGGCGGGCTCTATGGGGAAAATGCATTGGCATGCAGCTGTCATTTTCAAAGTGCTGGTGCCTCCTGTAAACCTCTTCCCTTTCCTCCCCTCCTCCTCTTTTGATTGGGTTGCAGGTAGCCCAGGCTTCCGACTCTCCACACACCTTGAATTTCTGATCTTCCTGCCTCTACCTTCCAAGTGCTTCGGTTCTAGGCATGCACTACTGTGCCGGGCTTCTGTGGTACTGGGAATCGAACCCAGGGCTTTGTACCTACTAGGCAAGCACTCAACCGACTGCACTGCATCCCCAATCCTTCTCATGAAGAATTCCATTTGTAGCTCCTATTGACAAATCCGTGACAAAGGGGACATGCTAACTGGACCACTAGTTTTCTCTTTGCTCTGTTCTCATGAGTCCATGAAAGCATCGGGGCTGCCTGAGAGCTAGCGAGCTGGCGTGAAGAAGAACTTTGGACCGCCGCGATGAAGGGTTCTGACCTAAGTAGACAGTTTGGTACACCGAAAGGCATTTTGCCCTGTCCAGTCTCCACTCTGGGATGGAGAAATGTCTCTAGTAAGCACCCTTGAGGGTTCCCCCTCCACATTGTTCTCAGCATGGAATGAAGGGCCTGTGGACTTTGCCTGTCATCATAGAAAGATTCCACATCCGGGAAAGCTGGCAGTGGCACCACTGCAGCTTTGGACCAGGTATGCAGACTCCATTTGTTGTGCCCTAGCCCCTGCAGCTGTGAAAGTCTCCCTGAGATCTAGGGTGGGGTGGGGCTTTGAGAAGGTACATAGAAGTAGAGAGCCAGATCCCGGAGTCTTCCTCCCACCTCTCCCTTCTGTCCCATGATGGCTTCTTAACAAGCTTTTTCATGACAAGATCATTTCTTGGGCATCCATTTGGTTTGGTGATTCCTTGTAAGAGGCCAACGGTGGCTGATGCAGCTTGACAAGGACCCTGCAGAAGGCCAGAAGATCAGGTGTATAGGGCCGGCCAATAGCAGACTCGATGAAGACACTCAGTGGGTGTCCCTACGCTGCTTCTCCAGTGGCTTCCAGAGTGTGTAGTGAGCAGGCCTGCTGTGGATCCAGCCAGAGTAGATTACTGTGAGGACACTTCGCTGCTGCTAGGCATGGTTTCAAGGTCTGTGGCCCCTCCACGAAGGAAATCTGCACTGAGCCCCTGCTGCCAGCAGGAACCTCTCCTTCCTCCATACCTTCAGCAGTATGTTCCTTGGGATCTGGCTGCCGTGCCTTATACTGCTGTGTCTGGGCTCCCAGCCACCTCTCCACAGAGGCTTGTCTCCTTGGGAACAAGAGCATAGAGGTGGCGGGACTGAATCTTGCTTTGTTAGCCACCCCTACATTCTAGGAAGCTGTAGAATGTCCCTGTACCCCAAACATGTACAGTTTGGGCAGGGGTCACAAGGCAGCCATTGTTCCCATCAAGACATGTGTGCTAGCCGGGCGGTGGTAGCACACGCCTTTAATCCCAGCACTCGGGAGGCAGAGGCAGGTGGATCTTTGTGAGTTCGAGACCAGCCTGGTCTACAAGAGCTAGTTCCAGGACAGGCTCCAAAGACACAGAGAAACCCTGTCTCTAAAAACAAAAAAAAAGGGGGCTGGAGAGATGGCTCAGAGGTTAAGAGCACTGCCTGCTCTTCCAAAGGTCCTGAGTTCAATTCCCAGCAACCACATGGTGGCTCACAACCATCTGTAATGGGGTCTGGTGTCCTCTTCTGGGCTGCAGGCATACACACAGACAGAATGTTGTATACATAATAAATGAATAAATATTAAAAAAAAACCAAAAAGAAAAAGAAAAAAGTGTGCTAAAGGTCTGAGATGAGGTACTTCCCCTTCCTGGGCTTCAGTGACACCGGGTCACCTCCAAAGAGCCTTCTAGACTGAATAGTTCCTCAAATGCTCAGAAGTGAATATGATCCTGTAGAGAGCCCTGAACCTCTTTAGTGTGTTTGGAGGCCACCTGTGCCAACCTGTACATGTCACCTGTCATTCGCTGCTGCTGTTCTGACCTCTGGTCTCACCTCTTCCTTAAATGACCTAGACAAGGAGCTAGTGCAATGTTACCAGAGACCCTCATTTGTCTCTGTGGTCCTCTCTTCTGGCACAGGGCCCATCATATAACACATGCTCTCTGAAAGCTTGTTGGAGTGAAATGACCAAGTAGAATTGGAAGGGACCCTGGTGGCCTGGTGGGGATGACCAAGAAGAGTGTGCAGAGGGACAGACTCACTGGGGAGTGGGTGGGACAAAGGTGTAAGAAGGTGAGTCCAACAGAAAGGTAAAAGGGGAATCCAAAGAGGGTGACTGTGCCCAAGGTCACACAAAGATTAGTGGGCGAGCTCTGACTTGAACCCTTGACGCATAGCCCCTTGAAGTGACAGGTTAGCAGGA
Organism: Dicrostonyx torquatus; assembly: GCA_028555095.1. Classification (NCBI taxonomy): domain Eukaryota; kingdom Metazoa; phylum Chordata; class Mammalia; order Rodentia; family Cricetidae; genus Dicrostonyx; species Dicrostonyx torquatus. The sequence continues at coordinate 831,347 of JAQHUG010000027.1, forward strand.
AAGGTTTGGAAGCAAAGATGGATAAAATGGGTGAATCCTGGTCCCCAGAAATTTGGATTGATGGAGAAAGCCTCCTGGTCCATTCTGGACAGGGTGAGACCACTCTGGAATTAGGGGCAAGAGATGCAATGCACCAGGCAGTGATGGCATGTGCCTTTAAACTTGGGAGGCAGAGGCAGGTCTGAGTTCAAGGCCAGCCTGGTCTACAGTGCGCACACCAGAACAGACTCCAAAGCTACACAGAGAAACCTTATCTCAGATAAAACAAACAAAACAAAAGAAACAAAAAGAGATGCAATGGCAAAGCCTCTCAGAGTGTCTCCAATTGCGTGACCCAGGAGGGAAACCAAAATCATAGAAGGGCTCTCAGAGCCCTAGGGGAGCTGAAGTTCAGGGTCACACTTGTTCTGATGCTCTCTCTGTTCCTCCCCCTCTGAAGTAAAGAGACTGACACCTGGGGGAAGTTTTGGAATAGGGTTACATCAGGTCCTGTGACATCCCCTCCCATAGAGGATTAAAGGCATCTAGCATGTCTAAGGGGATGAGCCAAAGGCAGGGACAGAAGTTGAAGATCCTGCAAAGTTGCCTGGATTCCAGCACCCAGTCTGCTTCTCTAGCCCACTCCCCACTGTATTGGTTTCTGGGACTTTTCTCCAGGCCACCGGAGGAGATGGTTGGGAAGCTGCTAAGTTTGGGAACCCCTTCTTTTTTTTTTTTTTTTTTCATGAGTCAGGGGTTTGACAACATGACTTTGGACAGAGCCCCTTCTGAGGAACCAATCAACTGAGCTACCCCATTCACACATTTGCCTTCAATTTGTAGGTAAAGCTCCCAAAGTGATGGGGGAGAGATAGCGACCAATTGGCTGGGAGGAGGCAATGTTCTCAGGTACTCAGGATACAAGAAGGACAGTAAAGTGCAATCTAAGTGGATGTTGGGAGTTTGAGGCACAGACAGGTAGATGCGTGAGAGGGGAAGTCTTGGCAGCTTGCGTGGAAGAGAGACTGGGACATAGGAAGAGAAGGGAGTCAGTTTCCTTCTTCAGACAGATTTCATTTCCCAAACAATGCCCACCCAGCTCTGCCCAACGCCAGCCTCCAACCAGCACTGGAGGGCAGAGTGCCTTGGGTGTTGCTTATGGCTAAGACTCGAAGGCCCCAGAAGCTAGCTGGCAGCCTGGGAGAAACATGGAGGAAAGACAATGGGAGCCAGGAAGCCTTAGTTCTGAGGCTAGGGGGTCTGAGGAGGTGGATGGAGGATGGTCATTCCTTACAGAGCAAACAGAAGGGTGGCAAGAGTGAGGAGCCAGACTCAGGCCTGGGCTCAGAGCTGGGGTGCGCTGTCCACCCTGTACCCCCCCCCCGGCTCTGCCCTTGGCTAGCCTGGCTCCCAGCTCTTCCCAAGCCAGCAGCCTCAGCAAGAGCCTGGAGAGCAGGGTGCTGCAGCTGCTCTGAGGTTCACAGGAGCCTTGGAGGGGGTTGATGGGAGACTGCCAGGCGCCGCTTAATAGGATTTTAATTATACAGCTCCAGTAAGAACTTTTCCCCCCTGGGCTTGGGCCCTCACAGGCACCTCCATCTCCACCTCAGCATCTTCCCAGCCCAGGCAGCCCACTCTCCCAGGCCCCCCGCTGGCAGCCCTCACCCACAGAGGGGGGAGCTCTGGCCTATCTCCTAGAGACTCAGGGAGGGCCTGGCATCTGTCCCCCAGTAATCTTGGACTCCTAGGGAAGGCTTTGCTGCGGGAGCTGCTCCCGTGAGATCGACATCCGGGACTCCGCGTGGCCAGAACAGGGTGTGACAGCCACTCAGCAACCTGATGGCCTTGGTACTCATTTTTCCAGGGTGATTCTGCCCCACGCCAGGCCCTTTTGCGATGATTGTCTCATGTGACGCTTACAATTCTGGAAGGCAAGCCGGGCAGATGGAGTGATAATCCCCACTTTACGGATGAGGAAACTGAGGCCCCGAGAGTGAGTGACTGGCCCAAGGATACAATGAGTAAGGAGTCCGGACTGCCTAGCGACTCCAAGCCCCATGACCTGCCCTTAGCTTGCACTGCCGCTGTGCCCCAGTCAGAAGGAACTGGGTCGGATGTGCAGGCCTTGCTTTAGGAGGCCTTTGTTTCGGCCCAGCACAGTGTCCCAAGCCTTTAATCCTAGAACTTGGGAGGTGAAGGCAGGAGGATCGAGAGTTAAGGCCATTCTAAGGTACTTAGTAAACCAAATCTGTCTATATAAGACCCTGTCTCAAACAGGGGAATGGAAACAGAGAGGAAGGGAGAGGAGAGGAGAGGAGAAAGGAGAGGAAGGAAGAAAGAAAAGAGGAGCCAAATCCCTCGTCGCCTCTCATCGTCTCTCCTGCTTATAACATGAGTCCTCTTATCCCTTTAGTCTGAGTCAGGTCCCTTTATTCATGCCATCACAGCTCCTGAATGTGACTGCCATAAGTCAGTCACACTGCTGCACAGCTGGTTATCAGTAAAGCCTGTCATTAGCCTAGCATGTCCTTGGCCCACCAGCATGGAGCTTCCTGCTGCCCAGTGGCCAGGCTGTACCTGTCCAGTGACCTGCTTGAGTGTAGTTGGCCTTGTCTCTCATCAGGCAATGTCAACAGTCACCGGCACATCAGTGTGACCGACTTTCTCGGCAGGAGCATTTTGAGTAAGACATGCTTACTTGTGGGTGCTTGTTGGATTTTTTTCACACTGTTATTTTGTCTCAGACAGACATAAAAGTTTCAAACAGAGGACAGAGAATTTCCATATGCCCACCACCGCATCTTTCCCATTTCCACACGCCTTGTCAGCCTGTATCGTTTGTCACAGCCAAAGCAAACTTTAGCACTATCAACCAAGCCCAGTATTTCATTTGAATTGTACCATTTATTACACTTTCAAATTCCATAAGAAATACATGGATACATCTATTTTCTTAACTTCAGTTTGATTTTATGTGTACAGGTGTTCTGCCTGCATGTATGTTCATGCACCACTTGCGTGTCATCAGAATCCCTGGACTGGAGGTATAGACGGTTGTGAGCTGCCATGTGGATGCTGGGTACTGAACCTATGTCCTCTGGAAGAGCTGCCAGGGCTCTCCACTACTGAGCCAGCTCTTCAGCCTCTGTGGATGTATTTTATATGAGATTCAACAGTAAAGAAAAAATACACAAGACAGTGTGAATCCCTCTACATGCTCGTCTGCCAAGCCTCTCCTGCACAGGTGTCATTCTGTCCCTTATGCCCTGTCTTTGGCCAGATAGTGGGTCTCTGACTGTAGCAGTCAGAACCTTGGGCCAGCCCTCGTCTGCAGCAGAGCGTATTTTCCCTTCGCCTGATGTTACCCATCTACCAACCCTCATTTAGTTCAGAGTGTGCTTCCTCAGGCAGCCCTGGGACATGCCCCCCCCATCCATTTTTTTGTTTTGTTTTGTTTTTGTCCCTTACCAGAGTGATGACTGCTACTCGTACTCTCTTGCTCCACAGTTCTGGGAATGAAATAGGTCCTGGGGCTGAGTGAAGAAGCTAAGGTTTCAGGAAAGCCACCTGTCTCCACCTGGTAGGAGGTTGTGGCCCCCAACATAGTGGCAGAGCAAGGAGAAGGGTATAGAAGACTCAGTGTCTGCTGTTAGGAGCCTAGAGTCTCTGTGGAAGATGCTCACCCATCTGAGCTGGGACCCTGAAGGACTTTGGCCAGATCCAACCAGATGTGTGTGGTGGTGAGGGTCTTTGGACACAGCCATAACCCATCTCTGCTGGAGGGGTTTTGTATGTTTCAGCTACAGCAGGGGAATGTCTGAGTAGACCTGGCCTCACCTGGCAATAGGAGGAGGCTTTTAACCCTTTCTGCCTCACCCATCATTCCTTCCATAGAAAGCCCTAGAGGGCAACTGTGAGCTGTCTCTGAAGTCTCCCCCCTCGCCAGGGTATGCTGTACTGCCTCCCACCTGGCCTCCAGCGGCAGTGCCGCACGGCCCCAATGTTACCGGAGGGGGGGGGCTTCTCTCTGGCCTCCCTGGCACAGCTATCTTATTCCATACTTTCCTCGCGGCCCTAGGCAGAATGATGGCAATGCCTGCGGTGACTATCTGTCCACCCAAGGAGAGGGTCATCTTGACTTGCCACCATCCTCATCTTGTCCTAGGACTACCTCTGCCAGTCTCAGGCAAAGGAGGGAAGGTGGCTGAAGACGATGTCTACTATCCCTGGCAATGGCTGTCTCTTTACTTGTCAAGTCCTGGGTAGGGATGCCCAGGAGTGAAGGACCATGAGGCTGAATCTCAAGTTGGGGGTATACATGACACTGTGAGGGACCCTGGGCCTCCATCTGCTGTGGGGCTGGAGCCCAGGAGGAGCTGTGGAGATGGCTGGTGGGGGAGGGAGTACAGCATCGTGGCCGACTGCTGTGGCATGAGATGAAAGGCCAAGAGTGGGGCTGTTGGCAGACGGACAGGCGGGACGAGTGGAGGCGTGGGGTGGGGGAGGGGAGATAACCATCTGCAAGGGCTGCCAGGTGTAGACATGGAGTGTGGAGGACGCCCGGGTGGAGTTTTAGCCCCTGGGATCAGGGCAAAGAGCTTGAACTTGGAAGGGTTCCCTGTGAGGTCATCTTGTCCAGCCTGATGAGCCTCAAGGCACTGGGCCACAAACCAAGCAGGTCCTTTCTGGGGTGGCTTCTGAGGCTGGGTGCCCCTGATGGCACCAGTCAGTCTCCACCCTGTACCCATTCCCTAGGAGTGCTTCCTGAGGTCTAACTTGGAGTCTCTGCCTTTAAAGGGGCAGCCCTCCGCGAGGAAGGGCCTTGGCTCTATTGTCAGGCCTCATCTCTTGTCAGTACCTCATTCAGAATGCTAGAGAGGACGTTAGTTAGCTTATGGCTGGGTCCATCTTGAGCATGCCTTTAATTCTGAATTTTTCTGATTTTATTGGTATTAGTGACTGGCACTCTACCCGAGTCTCAACCTTCCAGGTTGTCCCCCATGACCTCTCTACACTCTTCCCTTCTCCTCTAGTCCAGGCTTTTCCCTTTACTCACCTGGGAACTACTTCCTCTGTCTTCCCTAAAGTCCATACCTCCTCTCTTCTTTCTGTCTGCCCCAACACAAGAAGCCGTGTCTGCCTAGAACCCTTCAGTGATCACTGCCCTCTGAGTCAGAGGGCACCCTGGCCTCTGCCCTGTCAAACATGAACACACAGAACCAACCTCTGTCAAAGAACCCCTCTTAACTCTAAATGTCTGCCCTTGGGACTAACACAGACAGAGCCCAACTCAGGGCTTCCTACTCTTAAGTTTTGAGTTTTATTTATTTTGTTGTTGTTTTTGTTTTTTGGTTGTTTTTAGTTTTTTAAACAGGGTTTCTCTGTATAGCCCTTGGCTGTCCTGGAATTCTCTCTGTACACCAGGATGGCCTTGAACTCACAGAGATCTGCCTGCCTCTGCCTCCC
>JAQHUG010000027.1:841466-898431 GCA_028555095.1 Dicrostonyx torquatus
AGATCAGGCTGGCCTCAGACTCATAGAGATCCTTCTGCCTCTGCCTTGATAGTGCTGGGGATAAAGGTGTGAGTCACCATGCCCAACTCCTTTCTGTTTTTTTGTTTGTTTTAGACAGGATCTTATTTAGTTCAGGCTATCCTCAAACTTATTATGTGGTTAAGGATGACACCAAGCTTCTGATTTTCTTGCCTCTACTCTCCAAATGCTAGGACTGCAGGCACATTTCACTATAACCAGAGTCAGAACATGCTTTATTTAATTATTCAATCAATAATTTTTATGATAGGGTCTTGCTATGTAACCACAGGTGACTGCAAACTCACAATCCTCCTGCCTCTGCCTCCCAAGTGTTGGCATTGCAGGCCAGTGCCACACATGTGGTTTATTCAGGAGTTCATTACCACAATGTGTGACCTTCCAACTGTGCTTCAGTGTGGACCACATGTGCTTTAGAGGTGGGCTGTCGTATTGCTCTCCATTGCCTGCTGGACTCCTTGGCATGATCCCGAAAGGTCTTCCCCACCCAGCTTTTACCTAGGTCATCTTCATGCCACCCTAGATCAGGAGGCTTCCTGGGACACACAGACATTTTGTGTTGCCTGCCCACTGAAATGCCCTACTCTTCCCTAGACACCGAGTACCAAACACCAACTTCTGCTCACCCTCAACCCACTGCGCCTCTCCTAGCTCTGGCAAGCAGCAGGGTCCCTCCCACATGCCCACTCTGAGAGCGGCTCTTTTGTTACACAGAAAGGTTTGCAGGTGTAAACTGACCTTCTTCTGGGCAGGAATTGATGGTAGGATTGAGCCTCTGTGGAGATCAGAGTCCATTGCTGGGCCAATAGTCTTCCATAGTCTTCAACATCTCTGAACCTGTGGACTTGGGCACCGAAGAGACTCAAACTGGCTGAGGACATGGGCTTTGCCTGGGGTATAAACCTTGGAGGAAGTTCCAGAGAGCCAAGCTTCTTCCTTGGCCCAACTGCCATCTCCAAGGATGGAGGCTGGTAGCAGCCAGGGGCTCAATGAGTACAGAAGGCAGAAGGGATTCTTGCAGAAATCCTGGTCCTGCAGCAATAGGGGTGGGAGAGGAAAGAGGTAGCCAGAGGCTGGTGGCTAGCCGATGGGCAGGGCGACATGGTCGGCTGAGGATGGATGAGGTGCTGAGGAAGCCCATAGGCCACCTGCAGCTTGGGGGCAGGGGAATGAGGGAGGTGACTTGCTTTCTCGAACTTGCTATGTGTCAGGCACTGTGACACTGCTTTGTACCTCATATCATTAACTCTGGAAACTTCTATTCATGTCTCCTTTTCACCTGGAATTTTTTTTTTTTTTGAGACAGGGTTTCTCTGTAGCTTTGGTGTCTGTCCTGGAACTAGCTCTTGTAGACCAGACTGTCCTCGAACTCACAGAGATCCGCCTGCCTCTGCCTCCCAAGTACTGGGATTAAAGTCGTGTTCCACCACTGCCTGGCTCACCTGGAAAATTTTAACACAGCCCTAGGTATAGAAAATAGGTATACAAATGGAGCTGGGAAATTGGCTCAGCAGCTAAGGGTATTTGATGTTATTTCAAAAGACCCAGGTTGCATTCCTGGCACCTACATGACAGTTCACAAGCATCTATAACTCAGTTCCAGGGATTCTTTTTAAAAAGAGAGAGAGAGCTTTATTCTTTAAAAAAAGAGAGAGAGAAAAAAAACTTTGTTTTAGCCGGGCAGTGGTGGCATATGCCTTTAATCCCAGCACTTGGGAGGCAGAAGCAGGTGGATCTTTGAGTTGGAGGCCAGTCTGGTCTACAGAGTAAGTTCCAGGATAGCCAAGGCTACACAGAGGAAAAACCCAAAAGGAAAAAAAAAAACCCAGAATTTTATTTTAAATAATCCCTTTGTGACATCTAATTTTAACATTTCTTAAAACATGCAGTATATTTGCATACTAATAAGGACATGCTTATTTATTTGTCCATAATTAAATCATGGGGTGCTGAGATGGCTCCGCAGGTAAAAGCCCTCACTGTGAGTACTGCCAGTCCGAGTTCAACCCAGATATGGAAGGAGTCAGCCAGCTCCCAGAGATGGCTCCCTGGGTAAGAGCGCTTGATTTTGTAAAGGATTGGAGTTTAGTTCCCAGCATTCACAACCGCTGCCGGTAACCTCACAACTTCAGTGCCGGAGGGTTTGAAACCCCCTTCTGGCCTCTGCGTGAACCTACAGTCACATGCCCCCATCACGTGGTCACACAAAACTAGACACACAGTTGCAGGTAAAGGAAATCTAGGCTGGAGAGCGGCTCAGCAGTTAAGAACGCTGCTGCCCTTCCAGAGGACCTGGGTTGGATTCCCAGCACACAGAGGACAGCTAACAGCTGTCTGTAACTCCAGTCCCAGGGAGCCCAATGCCTTCTGGTCTCTGAGTGCTCCAGGCAAACATGTGCAGACATACATGCAGGCAAAACACTCATACACATAAAATAATAAAATAAATCTAAAAAAAATTTTTTTTAAGGTTGTCCTTTGACTGCTGCCACATGTGTGCCATGGCTTGGGCACTCTCACACATCACACACACTAATTCACAATAAATTGAATAATTAAACCTTGGCTTCTTATCTGATACTGCAGAATGTAGAACATCCTTAACATTTTCCAGGGTTGACTGATATTTTTATTTTATAATCATCAGTGGTGAGAATGCTCCTTTTCATAAATACATAGTATAAAATGGCAGAAGGATTTGTTTTTGAGACAAGGTTTCTCTGACTGTCCTGGAACCCCCACTGTAGACCAGGCTGGCCTCAAATTCAGAGATCCACTTAACTCTGACTCCCCACTGTAGGGTTAAATGCTTTCACCAACGCTGCCCGACTGGAGGACAACTTCTGAGAGTCAGTTCTCTTCTTCTACTGTGTGGATTCTGGGATTTGAACTCAGGTTATCAGGTTTGGTGGCAAGCAACCTTACCCACTGAGCCATCTCACAAGGCCCTGGGCAGACAGAGGATGTTTAGGGCCATTTTAGAGATTGCTAAAAATTCTATCCTAATCACAAGACAAAGTTCTCTGAATAATTTAAAAAATTTTTATGCATATGGGTGTTTTTCCTGCATGGATGTCTGTGTACCTGGTGCATACTGGTGTCTGCAAAGGCCAGAAGAGGGAATCGGATCCCTTGGAACTGGAGTGACAGACCATGTGGGTGCTGGGAATTGAACCTAGGTCCTATTGAAGAGCAACCAGAGCTCTTAACTATTGAGTTATCTCCCCTAAATTTTTCTTTTAGATAAAGTCTCACTATGTATCTTGGATGACCTGGTACTAGCTCTGTAGAGCAGGCTGGCCTTGAACTCACAGAGATTCCCCTGCCTCTTGCCTCCTGAATACTGGGATTAAAGGCACTAACCACCACACCCGGCCTTGGATAATTTTTTGATGATGCTCAGAAGAGCAACTCAACAGCAATTGTTATAATCAAACATTCTAACAACACAGTCCAAAGAGATAGCAACTCGATTAACCACATGCTGAAGAGTGATGCTAAGACAATCTTCAAAGGCTTTGGGTTTTTTGTATATTTTTTACTAATCAAGTCATCTTGTTTCTTTAAGAGCAGAAAACAGCAAGTACAGTAACAGTTCTTGGTGCTGGTGTTGTTTTTCTAGACAGGGCTTTTCTGTGTCAAAGCTCTGGCTGTCCTGAAACTCACTTTGTAGACCGGGCTGGCTTCGAACTCACAGAGATCCACCTGCATCTACCTCCCAAGTGCTGGATTAAAAGCATGCGCCATTACCACCCGGCCAAACCACTCCAATTCTAAGTACACAGCAGTGTGATATCTGAACCAAGGTGTTCCAGACAGTATTCATTAATATTCCGTGCTACGGTGTCAGCTCACAGTGCGAAGACCAAATGTGTGTTCAGAAGCAAGGCCACAGTAAAGCTGTGGGACGCAGCACAGGCTAGTCCACCAGAAATACCTAGACTCATGATTTTGAGTGAGCTTTTGGTCATTGCATGTTCAGAAACTTCTATGATGTTATCTAGCTTTTTGTGACACATAATTAGTTGTATGTTCCAGAACTTGGGAAACTGAGGCAGGAGGATCTCTCTGAGTTCTATCCACCCAGAGATGTGAAGCCCTGTGAACCAGTTTCTGTGACAGGAACGGGGGCACAGAAATGGGCATAGCAATCAGGTCCTGGCTAATAAGAGTTGCTCTTCAGGCAGGCAGATCTCTTGTGAGTAGGAGGCCAGCCTGGTCTACGAAGTGAGTTCCAAGACAGCCAGAACTGTTATATACAGAGAAGCCCTGTCTGGAAGGAAAAAAAAGAGTTGCTCTTCTATATGTGGGAGAAAGAACATCACCAAAAGAAACAGGAGATGAAAAAAAAAAAGAAAAAGAAACAGGAGGTGCCCCAGACTGCAGAGTGGCCCCACATGTGAAGAAAACCAGCAAGGAGAGGCAAGAGAAGGGGAGTGTGGTGTGCAGCAACATCACTAGAGGTCTTGTGACCATTTGGGGCCGCTGCAGAGGGCAGAAAAAGGGCTTCTAGTTGTTTGGTGGGCTATGCCGACTCCCTAGAGGGAGGTGGGAATGAGACAAGGAACTTGGAGCACCCACGCCTAAGGCTAGTGGTTCCCAACCACAGTAGCAAAAGTCTGGCCCAGTAGGGCCTCCTTAAAACATCTCTGAGGCCCAGCTATGTTCCACTTACAGTCTCAGTACCCAGTCTTGCACATACCTGGATGCTCCACCTTTGAGCATCAGTGCTGTATAACACCCTCTTCTTTACCTCTGTCATGAGACACTAGCAGAGAACGGCAAGGGATGCTGAGGGCTGGACCACGGGAAGGGGGCTGTGTGTCTTCCAGGAGGCTTTACCAGTCTAAGCAGCTGCCCACACTACACTGAAGCAGGTTAGCTAAGCACGCTGGAGCTTTCGTGACTGGAATCTCCGAGGATGGCCAGGCAATAACAGAGGGCAACAACAGGCTGAATACCTGTCAGCCTATGAGGAGAATTAAAAGCAAAAGCAATTATATTTTTTAAAATACAACTGAACTGGGCAGTGGTGGTGCACATCTTTAATCCCAGCACTCGGGAAGCAGAGGCAGGAGAATCTCTGTAAGTTTGAGGCCAGCCTGGTCTACAATGTGAGTTCCAGGACAGGCAAGAGAAACCCTGCCTCAAAAAAACAAACAAACAAAAAAATCAATCAACTGAAAGAAGGAACTCAAGAACTAGAGTCTAGATTGCGAGACAGCATTGATGTCTTCTTTTGTTTGTTTGTTGTTTGTTTTTCAGACAGGGTTTCTTCGTGTAGACTTGCCTGTCCTGGACTCTGCCTTCCAAGTGCTAGGATTAAAGGCATGCGCCACCACCAGCTGGCCAGCCTTGATGTCTCATAATAAGGTTACAGAGATCCCGTGAAGTTAGGTAAGCCAGTAAGGATCTGGAGAAAAAGCTATAGGCACATACCTGTAATCCCAGTGTCTGGGAGGTTGATGCTGTGAGTGTAAAGCCAACCTGGACTACAAAGAGTTCTGGCTAACCAGGACTTCATAGTGAGACAAACAAAACAAAAACAACAAAAGTTGCCCCCACAAAAGATCTAGAGAAACAAAAAAGTGAGGAGAAATGCTTGTATTCTAGTTTCGAGAACAGTGGGAGCCATGTAGGGGGCCAGAGCAGCGGAGCTGGGTTCTGAAAGATGATCTTGACAGCACTGAGCTGGACCCAGATTGGGGTAAGCGTGTGAGGTCAGGGGAGATGAACGACAGAACTCCCCGAATGCAAGGTGGTGCTGTATGTGCACACACGTACAATGTGGATATCAGCAAGCACCTTAGTGATGAGATGGCCAGAAGTCAGGGCTGACTTGAATGTTTCCTAGATATGAAGTAGGGGCTGAACCTACTCCATTTCCAAAGTTTCAGTCACATTTGGGAGTGTATATGGGGGTGTGTGCACACTCAGGTGCCCGTGAGTGGGCATGAACACGGCTGTGACATGATGTTTGAGGATGCGGCGGAGAAGCATGGAGTGAAGTCATGCAAGACCCTGTGGGAGTCGGCCAGGTGGCCCACGGGTGTGTGTGTGTGTGTGTGTGTGTGTGTGTGGACACCTGCAGGTAGAAAGCGAGGCTGGGGAGGGTCCAATGGTAAGGGAGGCTATGAGAAGGAATCTTGCTCTTGCAGGCTCATTAAGCGAAAGGATGGCCAGTATGTGACTGAGCAGGGTTCTGGTTTTAGTGTAGGGACACCTGTGTAGGGCAACACCATGAACCAGACCCATTCCTTTCCTCCTTCCTTCCTTTCTATCCTCCTTCCTTCATTCTTTTCTTCTCTCCCTCTTTCCTTCCCCACCTCCTTCCTACCCTCCCTCCTTCCTTCCCCACCTCCTTCCTTCCTTTCCTCCTTCCTTCCCTCCTTCCTTCCCTCCTTCCTTCTCTCCTTCCTCCTTTGTGCGCTGGGTTTTTGCCTGCATGTGTGTTTGTGTGAAAGCATCAGATCCCCTGAAACTGGAGTTCAGACAGTTGTGAGCTGCCATGTAGGTTCTGGGAATTGAACTCAGGTCCTCTGGAAGAGCAGCCATTGCTCTTAACCACTGAGCCATCTCTCCAGTTCTTAGATCCCCTTCTTATACACCAGTCTATTGAATTCTCTGTTTGTACTGAATTTTTGAGACAGGGTCTCTCTCACCTAGGCTATAGAGCCTTAAACTTACTATGTAGTTGAGGTGACCTTGTACTCCTGATCTTCCTGCTTATGCCTGCTAAGTTCAGAGCTTATAGGCTTGCACTACTATGCCTAATTTATGTAGTACTGGAAATCAAAACCTCTGCGGTGCTTACCGGGCAAGCGCTCTACCAACTGAGTTACATCCCAGCCCAAGTGACACATCATCATAAAGAAGCCAGTCTCCAAGAACCTTGCTTGACAGGGTCATACTACTGTGTAAGCAGAAGCAGACCCCAGGACTTGGTGCCCAGTGCTCTTGCCCAACACTTCCCCCTTAACATGTTGGAGCCAGTGTCTGCAGAATAGTTACTAGAACGAGAGAACATCCCTGCCTTTAAGACTGGGCACATCACCGGGCGGTGTTGGCACATGCCTTTAATCCCAGCACTTGGGAGGCAAAGATAGGTGGATCTCTGTGAGTTCGAGACCAGCCTGGTCTACAAGAGCTAGTTCCAGAACAGGCACCAAAGCTACAGAGAATCCCGAAACCCCCCCCCCCCAAAATAGACTGGGCACATCGCTGGCCAGTGATGGCGCATGCCTTTAATTCCAACACATGGGAGGCAGAGGCAGGTGGATCTCTGTGAGTTTGTGACCTGACCTACAGTACTAGTTCCAGGGCATCCAGAGTTACACGGTGAGAAAACCGTGCCTCAAAAAAAAAAAACAAAAAAACAAAAAAACAAAAAAAACCTGAGCAAACAAAAGACTGGGCATGTCCTTTCGGGTACTCACACACCTCTGGGACCCCAGGTAAATGTCCATCTGATCCAGTTCTCAGCTTCTTTCCCTGACCTCATCCTGCTCCACCTCCCGCCATCACCGGGAACCTCTCTCCCTGAACCACCTAGTACCTGCAGCCACCTTCTTGAGGCCCAGGAACAGCTCTTTGGGCACCTTCCATGCTTCCCCAACTAGGTGCTGCAGTTACTGTCCTGGTGCAGGAGGGCGAGGGGGCGGCCTGTGGGCGTCATGACGCCGGGCTGTCTGCTCCTGCTCCTCCCCTTGTTATTACCTCTCCTCCAGGCTCCCATTAGCCAGCCTGCCCCAGAGGCTTCGTAGCACTGAGCTCCTCGGCACCTTTGTTCCTTAATTATCACTGGGGAGCCCCACTCACCTGCCTGCCACTTTCTAAGAAGCTGTCTGGCTCCCCTTTGCCGCCCTGCACCTCCAGAACCTAAGCCCCTGCACTCCTGGGGTGGGGGCTGAGTCTAGCAGTGGCTTGCCCAAGTCTCCAGCAAGCTACAGAGCCTAGGGTTTGGCCCAACCTCAGCCCCGGTACAAACCTTTTCTTTTTGTCCTTCCACCTCCTCTGGGAAGTCTACCCTAATTAACACGTTTTAGCTATCAGAACTGATAGGGACTTTAAACCATCTGGCTACCTGGATTGGACCATCGACTGAAGGTACTTAATGAAGAGAGTAGAATTAGCCTTTGCTTGAATGCCTCTTTGAATGGGCAACTCATTCCTACTAAGGCAGCCAGTGTTACCCTGAGATGAATGGGGCTGTTTAAAAAATAAAAAGCAAAATACAAAAAAATCGCTGTCTCTTCGCACAGTGCTCACCTCTGGCCAGCACCCTCTATTGTTCGTGGATTTTCTAGAGACACTTTGCTAGGTTTCTGAGTCTACCTTGGGTCCTGTCCTCCATGCTGAGGTTCACTTGGTACCCTGCCCCATTCAAGGATGAATCCTTGCACGGGCTGCCCAGCTCTAGCCCCTGGCTTTCTTCTGGCCTAGGTCTCTGCTACTGTTCTTCAGAAGGGAGGGCAAGAGAGGAGGTGAGAGGGGTGAGATGCCTCAGGCCAAACAAGCTCCAACAGAGCACAGCTTCCAAACACTGCGGAGGAGGACTCTGGCTACACACAAGGCCTGGGCAGGGGACATGGGGGGATGGGGACCTGGAGGGTCAGTGGGAACCCCCAATCTCCTTCAGGCTTATTAATCCTGGTGATTACTCCCTGATGTGTTGTATTGTGGACACAGGACTTAAAGGCTGGCTCCAGATGGAGAGACAGGAGCTGAGCTGACCCATCCACCCACATGGGTCCGATATCCTGGGTCTCTAGGGTGCTGTGCTCCTCTGGAGGACCAAGGGGAAGCTAAAGATGATTCTCGGAGCTTACTTCTGTCTTTGCATTACCCCTTCCCCTACACAAGCAGAAGGACCCAGTGTTCCTCACTCCTCCCATCCCTCCTCCACACTTCTCACTCTGTAGCTTAGGCTAGTCTCTAACTGGAAGAGCTTCTTGCTCCCCTTGCTGGTATGCACCACCGTGTCTGACTCTCGACCAGTTTCGGTTCACTTGAAGGGTGCCTTCCCCCCCTCTGTTTTTTACAGTGCTGGGGACTAAACCTAGGATCTTGAGCATGCCAAACAAGCAGTCTATCATCTAGACATATTCCTCCAGCCCATAGGTGGCCTATTAAAACGTATCTTTGTGTTCTTTAAATATGTCTTAGTTTTCTCCCTGACTGGGGTTCTGTGCTTGGACTGGGCTCTTGGGGACAGAGTATTGTTTCTTCTCAGGGAGCAAAGTGGAGTCTTCCCTCAGACTTGGGCCCAGGAAGTGTGGTGACAGCAGGTCCACCCCCAGACTTGGCTCTGGACAGCTGACATCCCAGGAGTGCCTCAGGGACACCACAAGGTGCCTGGCACACGCTGAAGAGTGCATTGGACAAACAGCAGCTGGGGTGGAGGACTGGAGTCAGAAGGCCACCTCCAGCCACCAGACCGTGACCTCAGCAGGCTGCCTGTGTTGCTGCCCGCCCGGATCTGACTCAGTCTATTCCCTGGGCCTGCTGCTGGGCGACCATGCCCAAAGTCAGCCCCAGGAGGCCACTAGCTTTCAAGAGCTCCACCCTGACAGAGGCCATCTCCAGCCCTGCTTGCCCAGTAGGGGTTTCAACAGGATGTGGGGAAATCAGGGGGCAAAGGTCACCTGCTGGCCACTTGATCCACCACCTTGGATCTTTCTCCAACTAGAGGACTTCAGCCTGGGGTAGATGTGGCTCTGTACAGGCACCCTCCCACAGAATTCCAGATACAGCAACAGGCACCCCACAGCAGGCCAAGGCAGAGGGATCCTCACAAGGTTAAGGAGGCAGTTTCTCCACGATGATTATTCCTAAAGCCACCCCAGGATCTTCCGCCTTAGATAAAAAAAATGAAGCCAACTCCTTTAGAATGTTCTAGAGTCTGGGTCTAGATATCTGGAGGATTCTGAATATGAAGGACATGGAGCTCCTGGTAGGAAAAAGAGAGTCCACTTCAGCTGCCATCAGCACTCATGCGTTACTTAGCCAAGGGGCTCTAACTCAGCGTGCCTCAGAGGGTTATTCCTTGCTGCCCCTCCACACACCCCTAATCTGGTTGCCAGCCTCCTGCATCACCCAGAAGCCATGCAACCCTGCACTTTCTGGGCCCTGCCTGCCTCTGGAGCGCCCACACCTCCTCACTCATCCCACTCCAAGCTGAGCTGTCTTCCTTTTTAATTTTTCTATCGAATTTACTGACTTTACTTGAGGAGGGCTAGGGTGCTCATGTGCCGTGGGGTGCATGTTGGGGTGAAAGGACAATGGGCGGGAGCCAGTGGCCTCTTTCCACCATGTGGACCTTAAGGACCAGCTCAGGACATGGGGCTTGGTGACAAGCGCTTTATCCATATGCCATCTCACTGACCTGAGTCCCTTTCCTGGAGACCCTCATGTACCCCAGGCCAGTCTTTGCCTCAAGACCTTTGCACCAGCCATTCCTTCCAAGTGGAATGCTCTTCCCAACACTTATCCTTATTTTTACCATTCAGAACTGAGAGACTTACCCAAAACTTTCTGAGGTGGTGTCCCTGGGTCCCCAGGGCTCCCAGCGCTCCCAGCTCTCTGTCTCTAGTCTTATTTCCTGCTTTCAGCTCTTTTCATACTTGCAATGAGGTTCTGGTTCCTTGGTCATTATCTGGCCCCTCTTCTTGGTGAGAGCCTGAATCCTAGGGCCTAGTGTGGGACTTGCCTCACCAGTGCTCCGAGGACATCCGCTAAGTGAAGGCGCATCCTGGGGAAGAAGACACGCACATAACCATCAGACTGGCAAAATCGCTACAGAGAAAATCCCCAGAAACGACTTCACTGGGATTCAGGGAGGAATGCCAGACTCTTGGGAACAGGGATAGGGTGGGAAACTGGCATGCCTTGCCATCACCTCAGAACACAGGCCAGATGGGACAGGAAAGTGTGCTCCTTAAGCCTTGGGGCCAGACCCCTCCACTGAGCTCTGAGGCTGGCTTTCCAAGGCACAGAGTTCTTTCTGCCTGGCCACTGTGTCATACCACAGGTTACAACCCCAGGCCCTCATTCTGCTGTGGCTCACTAAGGTCCAGTGTGGCTTCCCTGCCATTCCCTGGGAGAGGCAGGACTGCCCCTCTCACTAACATGGCCTTCCATCTCATCAATAGCTGGAGATCAGCTTTGGGGTTCTTCATTGCTTCAGGCCAAGACCCTACCTCAGGCCCCCAAGCAAATCCAGCAAGGGGTAGGGCAGGGCAGGCAGGGAAGAAGGGCCTCATGCTCTTACCCACATCCTTTGCCAGGGACTCCGGGTTGAACTGGCAAATGCATGGACCGGAGGCAGCTCCATTCTGGTTGGTCCTGTCTGCTTGCTCTTTACTCTGTGACCTTAGAGAACTCAACTTTTTCTTTCTCCCTCTATAAAATGGAAATCATGGCATTTATTTCGGCAGGTTGCTTGAAGACTAACTGGGAAAATATAATAAGCACCTAGCAAAAATCCGGAAAGCACGTGTCATTTAATAAATGAAAGGCTGGTTCAACCTTTACTCCCCTATTCAAAAGCCTGCTTTCGTTCCTCTTTCCTGATGGAAGCGCCTCTGCCTGGCTCTCAGGGGTTTCCAGGGCACATCCTGATCTTTCCAAACCTGTCTCCAACTCCCTCTTTCTCTACTGTGTCCCGATCGGACATATCTTGCTGATGCCTCTGTCATGCTCTTGGCCAAGCTGCCCTTCTTGTACCCCTTGTTACTTTACTGGTCTTGCAAGGTCCCTTCTCCAGGAAGCCTCCCTGGGTTCGCTTCTGTTCTGACTGTTCTTTCTGCCCCAGCACAATAGCTGTGCTGTCAGAGTGACTGGCTGTTTCCATGTCTACAAATGTCACTTCTTAGACCCAGATTGGCATCTGTTTCCAAGTGGGCACAGAACCCCTTCTGGACTTTATTAAAATTTGTGACAGCATTAAACCTACATGGCTCAGTAAATAACAAACCATACACTCTAGAGCTATCCATATGGCAGGGGAGCAGGTGTGGGAAAGGCTCCTGGAGGCATGAGGAACTGGGCCTCCTGGCACCAGAAACTGAACTCGGTACTCCATAAGCCACTCCTTAGTCCCCACCACCCTGCGGGGTAGTAGCAATCCCATTTTACAGATGGGAAGATGGGGGCTCAAAGAGCTGTTGTGGCTTGCCCAACATCACGTGGCTGGAAGTTGGCAGGGCAAGGCTTGGGGGGAGGCATTCTGGGGTGCAGCCTGCTCAAAGGCTCCACGATGGAAGGATGGTGATGTTGGGTAACAGTGCCCTAACTGATGGGCAGGGAGGAGCTTGGCGGGGAATGCACTGGTTTGCCCATTTGAAGAAGGAGAGGGTGCTAGAATCTTTTTTTTTTTTTAAACAGCCTAGAGAAAGGTAACAAGAGCTTCTGAGCAAACTGGTTGTAGCTCCAGAATTTCTTTTGCCCTTTATTTAATTTTTTAATTAGTTAATTACTATTTTGAAGACAGGGTCTCATTATGTATTAGGCTGGCCTTGAACTCATTAAGTAGCCCAGGTTGGCCTTGAATTCGTTATATGGCTCAGGCTGGCCTGGAACTTTAAGCCCTCCTGCTTCAGCTTTCTGAGTTCTGGGATGACAGGCACGTATGGCAAGAGGGCTCGGAAGCTGAGTGGTGACACGGGTGATCTCGGGGTTCTGGGCACAGCCCCTCTATGTAAAGCAGCTTCATCAGTCACATATCCATGTGACTTGCCCAAAGTCTCCATGCCATAGACTCTGCAGCTGTCCTGGTACATGTAGGGTCTGACCTAAACCTAGCAGCATTCAGTGAGGTGCCAGCCTGGATTCTGCCATTCTTGGCACCTGACTCAGAGACCCTTCCCATTCCCCAACCCCACTGGCTAGCCTCCCTGTGGGCAGCTGAACCCAGCTGGAATAACATGGCCCCTTCCCTCCCACGGGTGCTGAACTATTTATGGCTCACTGGGGCCTGCACACCCATGAGCTCACTGGAGCCTCCCTATCCGCCCTGGGAACCCAGAGGGCCATGCACCAGTTCTCTGTTTCATCTACTGGGAAACTGAGGTTGGATCTTAGCCAGGGACTGTCCAAAGCCCAACCTCTTGATTTTTCTGTTCTCCCAACACCCCTAACTTAGAATAGGGGAGTCTGGGGCTGGAGCCAGGTAGATGGAGGGTTTGATCTGCTGACTTAGCCCATCCCAAGAGCTGCAAGAAGCTGCAGGGGCAGCAAGCCAGGATGGCGGAGGCGGAAGTTTTCATGTCTTCAGCCACTGGCAGGGCAAGGGCCTGGGAGAAACACCTTCAGGGTGGACATGGGGAGAGTAGGGCCTACAGGCTTGTTCAAAGCATAGTTGGACTGGTTACCTGGGTGAAGGCAAAGGGGGAAAGCAGACTCTAGCTTCCAAATTCAATCTTGGCGATGAGACATAGGTCGTATGTTGGAGGGACACCAGGTAGACACCAAGGTTATTTCCCATCCATAGACTACTTAGGTAGAGTTCTTCTGCCATGGACACTATGCTTAGTCCAAGCCCTCCTGTGTCAACTCACATAAAACTAGAATTTCTCTGTCTTTCCACTTCACTTCCAATCCTTCAGATCGCCCAAGAATTTGTTCTTTCCTTCCTAGGTCCCAGTCAGTTTCCCATCAGGATTCTTCTCCCTCCTAGTGAGTTCCAGGGGCCCTTAGTCTTTCCCAGAAGCCTTTATAACATCCCTCCCAGTCCAGAAAACTGTACAGTTTCTTTGTTCTGGGTCCCGAGAGGATTTTTGAGCCCCCTATAAGACTTAAGGGTGCTTGGGAACAAGGACTATGTCTTCTCCATCAAATGTGGCTAGTTCTTCCTGCTTCCACTAGAACAGGCTCTACCCATAGGGGGCGCCAACACAGTACTGTTGAGGCGCCTGCTGTCTCAGGGCACTATGAATCATCCTTAGGGAGATGGGTCTGGGAACAAGTATATGGCACCCAATTGCTCTAGCACCCTTTAGTGGCCTGTGACGACCAGAGACCAGAAGGGAGAACTTTTAGGGCAAGGAAAGAAGCTTCTGATTTGGGGTTGGAGGATGGGAACTAGATAGTGACACCCAAAAAGGCATCTTGACCTAGGCTCAAAGAAATACCTTGATGCGGGGGCTGGAGAGATGGCTCAGAGGTTAAGAGAACTGACTGCTGTTCCGGAGGTCTTGAGTTCGATTCCCAGCAACCACATGATGGCTCACACCCATCTATAATGAGATCTGGTGCCCAGAACACTATATACATAATAAAAAAAAATTTAAAAAAAAAAAAAGAAATACCTTGATGCTCACAAGACCCACGTTATCCTTGACCCTGCACTTCCAGGCCCAGGCCTTTAAGCAAAGCCCCAACCAAGCAATCCCAACATCCTTCCCCAAGTCTCTAGGAAAGAGAGATGAGTCAGCTGTGGCCATGAACTCACCCTAGGCAGTAAAAACAGAAAACAAGCAGGCTCTCCTGAAGGAAGAGAGAGGAGGAGGGAGCAGGGACAGGGATTTCCCATGCTGTGCAGAAGGCATCAGCATCGTTTGAAGTCCTCAAGAGTGAGGCAGCGTCCTTATGGCCCCTAGAAACTCAACCACATCAAAGCCTCTTGAGAAAGGTGTCACATACAGTCACAGTCACACAGTGACCAACTGAGTCCCTCAAAGGAGCGCACAGTGACACACACGGTTGACTTGAGGCCATGACACCCAGAGACCCACCAAGCCATGGCTTCTAGATGGTCACCCTGAAGCAAACGTATTCAGACTCTCAAACGCACGTGCAGGTATCTCAGGGTCCTGTGTGGTCGCACATATCCATGACAGCTGTCTCCGTGCAGTCACACACGATCATGAGCAACAAACCACAGCTATGCTGACAACCAGCCTGTCTCCATCTGCCCAGCACCCATTGGCTCTCAGAACCTGTCTCTGGGACTCATACACATGGCACAGACAACACTCGTTTCTATGCACGTGGTTGCACAAACACAGTCACAAGGTCACATGCAGCCACGACTGCATTGCTCCCACACGACGATGTGCCGAGCCATGCCCAAGTCACAGGAAGTCACACACACATTCTGTTACACACCCACCACATCCAGTTACACACTAGTCAGATGGCCTCAGCCACTCAGGGATCGGCTACCCAGTCACAGACAGCATTTCATAGACACATGGGTCCATGAAACCTCTGGCGCTTAGTTCTGATGGCAGTTGGGCCCTGGGGTGGGAGCCTGAGAGTGTGATTCACACAGCGCCCCACCCCTCCCTCCTCTTGGTGGCCCCTCCCTGGCATCCTCCTCTGTAAGCACTCACTGTCTGGTGTTGGCCAGGCCTTTTGGTGGGACCCTCCATCTTGCCTTGGAGAGACCTGAGAACCATCAATGCCATCAGCATGATGTCACTTACACTGAGCCAGTGAACGAAGTGTTCCAGATAAGATCCCACTTCCCATTGTGTGGACATCTATTTCTGTGTGAGCACTTGAGTGACCTTGAGAGAACTTGGTCCAGACACCTACCTGTTCCAGGCTTCAGCTTTAAAGACCTGCCCACATCCCACACTTGAATTTCTTTTGGAGGCTGGAGAGATGGCTCAGCAGTTAAGAACACTGGCTGCTCTTCCAGAGGACTCATGTTTGATTCCCAGAACCCACACGAAGGCTCACAACTAGCTCTAACTCCAGTTCTAGGGGATCTTATACCATTTCGGACCTCTGCAGGCACCAAAGTTGTGCACAAAACATATACAAACAAACACCACCAATTCTTACAAAAAATTTTAAAGTTTTAAAAAATTAAAAAAAAAAACTCTTTTGGTTTATCAGCATTTTGAAGGGGCTTGCTAAGTTGGGGAGACTGACTGATTCTCACATGATTGACAGACCCAGGAAAGACTCCCTGTGAATGTGGCCTCTTTCAAAGGAATGAGCTTTGAAAGATAGCTGGTTTAGGCCAGGTGTAGCGGCACACACCTTCAATCCCAGCGCTTGGGAGTCAAAGGCAGGCAGATATCTGTGAGTTTGAGGCCAGCCTGGTGCACATAGTTCAAGGACAGTCAGGGATACTAAGTAAGACCTTGGTTGGAGAGGGGTCAAACACAAAACAAAACAAAAAAAAAATGTTGAGTGATGGTGGCACACACCTTTAATCCCAACACCCAAAAAGAAGAAAAAAGATAACTTAAAGACACACTGTACAGCTGGGGTTTCATCCAATTTAGCATGTCACCTTAGGCCAGTCTTGTCTGCTCCTGGGCTCAGCTTCTTCTTGTGTCTCCTGAGCTTCGGCATGGTGCTGAAAAGCTTTCCCATCAAGTTGTTTATTGATGTGCAAACTTCCCGATCTCTCCTGATTCCAGAATTCAAAACCCTCTGGTTCTGGGGATTTCAGATTTTTAGCTCTAAGACCCATGGCTGTTGAGGGGCTAAGGACGTAGCCATGCAAGCATGAGGACCTGGCTTTGAATCCATGTAAAACCTGGACACAGCACACCTGCCTATGATTCCAGCACTGGACAGGAGGAGACAGGAGTGTTCTGTGGCTCCCTGGCCAGCAGCTGAGCTGCATTAGCTCCAGGTTCAGTGGTGAGCAGTGATTAAGAAAGACTCCTCATGTTGACCTCTGGCAGACACACACACCACAGGGACCACGGTAGTGGAGCAGCCCCACAGGGTGGAGGCTAAGGGTTTGTCCACAGGCTACCAAGGGCCCCTCCCTGCCCTGCTGGGCGCCTGGCACTCAGAGGCCACCACCACCTTCCAGGCTAAGCCACGTCATCTTGCTGGTTTGGAAGCTTGGGCCAGCTTGGGCTTTGTGGTTGAAGCAGGTGGTGACCGAGTCAGAACTTTCCAGCCCCACGCTCTGTAGAGGCTGGGCTTCCAGGGTGGGCTGGACCATCTGGGGATTCTTGCCACCTTTACAGGGCTGAAAATGCCGGTGTCCTCCAGGACCCAGGACAGACTCCATCTCAGAGCGAGAGTGCTTGCCCAGGAGGGGACAGTAAAATGGCAAGAAAGCTTGCTGAGACCTCAGTGAGGGTTGTTTGTTTTTCATTCAGTTTCTTATGTTGAGTCAATCAATCTGCTTCCTGGTCCCACTAAGTTAGCTATTTTCCTGATACTTAGAGCACAGACTCACACAACATTAGTGGGCACACAGCACATTCCTCTCGCCTATGATGCAGCCCCCAAACATACACATCATCACAAAAACTGTTACTGACTTTCCATGGGCCAGTGTTCTGCTGGGCCCTCAGTGCTTCATTCCATCTTCTAATAATATCCTCATGCATGGCATAGCTGTTATTAACACCATCCCACAGATAAGAAAAGTGAAAATTGGAAACCCTAAGTTATCTCTCCAGGGGCACTTAGCTAATAAACCAGAGAGTTGGGGTTCAAGAGAACACAGGATGCATCCAGGACATGGAAGGACTTGGGCTGTTCAGAAAGCACGTTATTAAAAATAGCCTTATACGGTACCTGGGTCTACATTCCTGTGGCTTCTATTATGCTGTCTTGCATTCTAGCCTTAAAAGTCAGAGAGGGCCGGACAGAGAACCAAGCAGTAAAGATGCTTGTCACCAAGCCTGACAACCCGAGTTTGGTCCCTGGGATCCATATAGTAGAAGGAGAGCCAGTTTCCCAAAGTTGGCTTCTGACGTCCTCAGCAGTGGTGGAATGGGGGCGGGAGCAAGTGCGCAAACGTGAAGACACACACATACACACATACACACATACACTCTCAACTAAATGTAAAAAAAAATAGATTTTTTTTTTAAAATCACAGAGTACTAGGGGTTAGAGTGCAGTCGAATGCTAAATTGGTTGCCTGGCATACACACAGCCCTGGGTTCTATCCCCAACACCCAGAAAACGAAGCAAAATAAAACAATCACACAGGCCAGAAAGCAGTGGCACACACCTTTTGTCCCAGCAGAGGCAGGGGGTCTCTGTGAGTTCAAGGCCAGCCTGGTCACAAAACAAGTTCCAGGGCCATCAGGACTACACAGAGAAACCCTGTCTTTAAAAAACAAAACAAACAAACAAACCAGTCCCACAGAATTAGTGAGCAGCCCCTCATGGGTTTGCAGACAAATTCTGACCTCCCACCTACTCTGTGGGACCAGCTGCTTGTTTTACTCCAAGGTTTGACTCTTTTCATTGCCCTGTCTGTTTGCAGGGGTCTGACTTTGCTCAAGCCACCACCAATTCTCTTGCATGTCCCAGAGAGACCCATTAGCCATTGGTCTCTTGCCCGTGTCTCCTCCTTTGTCCACTTAAGAGTCTATCGGGATATTCTGGGACAACTCAGAGAACTGGTCCCCAGAGTCAAGAGGCTGGGGTTCTAATCCCAGTTCTTCCACTTCATTGTGCAATGTTAGGCAAGGCCCTAGGCCATTCTGAGTACTGGTTTCTTCATCTGTGAAATGGGGACAGAAATACTTGCCCCACCTGACAGGGTGGGGCTCCGCTGAGATCCTGAGCGCGAAGGCATTCCACATGCCACCCAACAAGACCCTCAAAGGACACAGGAGGAACTGAAGGTGACTTTAGGAGTGGCTGAAGAATCCAAGTTGTCGTAAACATCTCAGGACGCAGGACACGGTGTCAGACGCTGCCTATGGGAATGAGGAGCTGGGATAAGCCTGGCTTTGTCCCTGCATGAATTCTACAACCTGGAGTGACACCTCCAGCCATCAAGTCCTCTGGGATCAATGACATCATAACAAGGCCAGACTCCTGGACTTTTATTCTTTGTTTGCTTTGCTTTTGAAACAGAGTCCTGTGTAGGCCAAGCTGGCCTCAAAACTAGCTGAAGCTGCTTTTGAACTTCTGATCCCCCTGCCGCTGCTTCTCAAGTGCTAGAGTTATCAGCTTGTACCACAACACCTGGCTTTATGTGGTGCTGGGAATCACACTCAGGGCTTTGCATATTCTAGGTCAGCATTCCATCCAGTGAGCTGAGCTTCATCCTCAACTTTTGTTTCTTGAGACAGGGTCTCATTATGGTGCCCAGCTAGCCTGGAACATTCATGTGGGGTGTGTGACTATCCATGCACACCCATAGTATATTAGATGTCATATTCTATCATTATTCTCCATCTTTTTTTTCTCTGAGACAAGACCTCTTACAGAACCTGAATCTTGCCATTTGGACTGAGCAGGCTGGCCAGTGAGAGTCACCCAGAGCTGCCCATCTCCACTCCCTTCCCAACACTGGAATTAGTGGAATGCCCAGCTTTTACATAGGTGCTGGGGATTTGAACTCAAGTCCTATTGCTTTCACAGCAAGCATTCTAGCCACTGAGTCATCCCCAGCCCCCAACCCCCAGCCCTGAACCTTTGATCCTCCTGCCTCAGTCTCCTGAGTGACAGGCATGTGCTACCACACCCAGAATACAAAAACCTTTTAAATCAGGTTAGGTCTGGCATCAGGCAGGTTCAGTAGGTGAGCAGAGCGGGAAGTCTGGATCTAGGAACCCCAGACTGCATGCGGTTACTGGGTAACTGACTGAATCTTCACAGTCCTTGGAGTCCCGGCTTGTTGTCAGGTTACCTCACAGATGAGGAAACTGAGACACGGTGGAGTTTTACTCGTCCAAGTCACTGTAGGGTGGAGGCAGGCTTAGAATTCAGACTGACCGGGTCTCCAAGCTGGTGTGCTCCACCTGGCTGCACTGGGGGAAAGGCCAGTATCCAAGCTGACAGCCTCTGGGAAGAACAGCACGAGGGAAGGGAGGCAGCAGGGACCTTTGGGAGAAACCTGTCTCTTGAATGCCACCTTAGGGCCTCAGTAGAACCTCTGCCACTGGGATCTCTGATAGAAGAGACAAAATCATACCCCCCACCACACACAGACAGACACACACACACTCATTTTCATTCATTTATTTAGTTTGTGTTCACAAATTGTTTAGCACGCACCAGCCCTGTACTGTATGCCATGTTCACACTCTGCAGGACTCTATCCATGTCTTGGAGCAAACCCCACCAAGAATGTGAGACTGGGAGAGAAGCTGCAGACCTAGGGAGAGCCAAGAAGAAGGGCAGCAGAGCCCTGCATGAGCGGACTCTAACAGGATGCCGGAATACAAATATCCAATGTGGGAAGCAAGAAGCTGGAGGACAGCTTGATGTGGTGGCCCAGGTCTGCAATCCCAACACTTGGGAGATTGAGGCAGGGAGGTCATGAGTCTGAGGGCAGCCTGGGCTATAGAGTGAAACCCTGCCTCAAAATAACAAGAGCTTAAGGCCAGTGTCGTTCAGTTCATGTCAAAGTCCCCAGAAGACAGAAGCAGCAGTCAGAGGTAGGAAAACTAGAAGGAGAAGCATGGAAATCAAGTGCCAAGCCAGGGTGTCTGAGGAGGGAAGGTCACAATCCAGGAGGGCCCCTCAAGGGATGCCCGGGGAGCTGTTTCTTGGCCCAGGTACCTAGTTTATAAGCATTTCTTCATCATGTGCTGTGGTTTTTGTTGTTGTTGGAGTTTTTTTTTTTTTTTTTTTTTTTGAGACATGGTTTCTCTGTGGCCCTGGCTGTCCTAGAACTCGCTCTGTAGACCAGGCTGGCTTCAAACTCAGAAATCTACTTGCCTTTGCCTTCAGAGTGCTGGGATTAAAAACCTGTGCCATCACTGCCCAGTTTGTTCTGTGTTTTACATTCACTAATTTCCCCACAATATCTCTCTCTCTCTCTCTCTCTCTCTCTCTCTCTCTCTCTCTCTCTCACACACACACACACACACACACACACACACACACACACGCACACACACACACACACACACACACACACACACACACGCATGCACGCACGCACACACGCACGTACACACACATTGTGAGACTGTTCACTGAGTGGAATCTTCACCAACCTCCCATGTGTGCTAGAGACTCTGTACTTCACTGGTTCACAGGAAGAGCGCACTCCCTGGTGGGATAGCAATAGCCTGTCATTCCAGTGTGGGGGAAATGGAAGGAGGAGGAATTGAGTTCCAAACTGGCTGAGGCTACATAGTGAGACCTTTTATCTAGAAAGAGAAAGGAGGTGAAGGGAGGGAAGGAGGAGAGAGAGAGAGGGCAAGCTGGAACCAGAGTGGAACACATGGTCCAAGCCGGAGAGTAAGACCTCTTTTCCAAGGCAGGAACATATTTCCTGAAATGCCCATAGACCAAGACGGTCAGTTTTTCTCCCCAGGTTCACTGGCAGAGCATCTGCCTAACATGCACAAGGCCCCAGCACAACACAAATAAATAAATAAATGGGAAAGATTTAAACATACAAAACAAAAGAAACACCACTTCTTTTCCATGATTATCTGGGAAAATTTGAGCCCCAGACTCCAGGATTTGCCCCACCCCCACCCCCACGCCTTCTCTCAGCGCAGCATAAACCAGAGTGGAGCCAAGAACACTGAGTCAGAAGGCCTGCTCTGGAAAGCCAGCTCCGTGAACACAAATCAGGTTTTCCCTGACAAGACATTTCAACACAGTCCTCAGTGTCTTTATCCTTAAAATGGAACCAGTAAACCATGTACTTCACACGTGGTCACAGAGCCTCAGTGTCAAAGGCTTTAGGGAATACTGTGGGAGTGGCACGTGTTTTAATGTTTATTTTGTTTTTTCTTTTTGAGGTGTGGGGCACAAGTCATGTCACACATATGGAGGTCAGAGAAACTTGAGGGAACCAGTTCTCTCCTTCTACCAAGTGGGGCCTGAGCCATGTTGCTGGCCTACACTTTTAAATCCTCTGGCATCTGTCTCCCATCCCAAGCACTTGCTTTTTCGGGAGGGACTCAGGACAAATCCTCACTCTGAGAATCTCCCCAGCCCTGGCTTCCAGTGTTCCAGCCTGGAGCTTCAAGCCCAAGCTGCTTCAGAGTGGTTCTAGGAGCAAGTTTACCAAGTTGGAGGAAGCCAGGCCGGGGAGGTGGCATTCCAGGCGGCATGTCAGCAAGTGAGTCAGGGCTGGGGCGGCCCTTTCTGGGTCCCTGGAGGTGGGGGAGGGCTTGCCTCTGGCTCTGGGCCCAGGCTGGGTTGCTCATTTGCATATATCTGCATGTATGTAAGTTTCACCTGCTTACATTGGCAGGGCTGGAAAAGACACCTGTGCAGAAGGCACGAAGGGATCCAAGTTTGTGTGGCTGGCTGCCTGCTGGAACATCAACCCAGAATCTTGGTCCATGCTTCATAGACCAATCAAAAGCTTCGAAATCCTTGAACCGAACATAGGGCTTCTTCCCTGGGTTACCGGGGTTGCCCAGGCCAGGAGCTTCAGCTTCCTCCTCCTCCTCCCCCAACCCTTCCCCCTTCCCCTACAGTCACCAAGCCCACTTGGGGGTTGTCTTTGAGTCACTTTTCTTTTGGCTCCCTTCCTCTCCGTTGCCTCTGCCACCATGCCCTTGGGGGGCTTCCCTCCTCACTAAACACCTGACCCATTGCAAGTGCCTCTTCTTCAATTCTCTGTCACCTAATCCCCCTCCCCAATTGTGGCACCCAAGGTGCCCCTGGGGAGCCCCTCTGCTTCCATCTGGGTCCTACCTTTCCACCCCTCAATGCTCTAGGTAGACACTGAGAACACTGAGAGCCTTCCCAGGGTGTCACCTCGCCAGTTCCCATCACTTTCTTAACCTTGCATCTGGGTGAACAGAGGCTCTGCACATGCAGGGTCTGTGCCTCAGTTTCCTAACCTGTGAAACAAGAATGAGACGAGGACTCTCTTACAGGTTTGTGTAGCACATGAAGGCCAGGAATGACTAGTCATTGTTAATATTCTTTTCTTACTGCCCTCACTGGACACTGACCTCCAGGGGTCTCCTCCTCTCAGGCTTTCCTCTGCTCTTGCTGAATGATAGATACTCCTGGGGGAAGACAGTCCCCTGGCAGTTCTGATGGCCAGCTGGCTGAGGATTCGAACTGCAGCTTTTAGAAGAGGTATTTGGCCCCCTTTGTGCCTCAATGTCCTCATTTGTAAAAAGAGGAATAACGTAGGTATCTATATTGGATAGCGACTCTACCTTATATAGACATATTGTGAAAAAGGAGGCATTTTGATCCTTGGCATAGTGCTTGGCACTCAGACAGCATTTGATGGTGGTGCAATCACAGGACTCGAATTTCCACAGAGTCCTTCTGCCTCTGAGGTCCTGGGACAGGCTTCCCCACATCCCTCATTACTGTCTCCAGTGTCCCAGACATCCAGAGGACCAGGACCTCCTGCTCTCTTGTGTGAAAAGCAACAAAGTGCCATTGGGTTGAATGAGGGTTGTGACTATAGGCTCAACTCCTCCTCCACACTCATTTTGAGGTACGTGCCAACCAGAACTTGGGCTGCAGAGAGCTAACGGACAGTTGCCACTGCCCTCCCCCCCATATGTACACAGCACAGAGGCTGGAAGGGAAGGCAAGCCGGACCAGTTGGCCTGCGAGTTGAAAATGTGCTCTCCCATGTTGTACTTACTTACCTAAGGGGGCCGCTGACCCTTGGCACAGCCCCCGGCCTACATCACAGCCTGCTCTGCCCACTCTCTTCCCTCTCACCACCTCCTCCAGCTCTTTTCAGCAGTCCTTGAAGAACTCCAGGCTGGGTGATCCTCTTCCAGCTGGAATTGCAGAGGGTGTTCCATGACGCAGTGCGGAGGGGCCCTGGAGTGGATATAGGAGACACTGACTTTTCTTTCAACTACCACATGGGCCTGGGTCCCTCCTCCTGGACAGCCTTCCCCGTTTTAGCCCCGTGGGGGTGGGCTTGAAAGAGAGGGAGGGGTGACAACAAACTGCTTCCCTCTGTGGACCCTCCTGGTGTAAGCAGAGGGAAAGTCTTCCCTCTGTGGCCCCTCCTGGTGTAAGCAGAGGGAAAGTCTTTGGGGATTTTGTTTCTTGTTGGGCAGGTGGGGTGTTGTTTTGCAGATATGATTATTTGTCTCGTTTTGGGAGTGAGGAATGATTTTCTGCAGGGCTCCCTGGGCTAGCTGAAGTCTGCTCCCCAAAGCAATACTCTCCCATCCCTCCCAAACCCAGAGATACAGAGGGGAGGCAGATAGTCCTAAGGACTGTAGTCCAAAATAGCATCTTGGGAAGGCCAACACCCTGCCTCCTTTTAAATAAAGGAAAATAAGTGCAGAGCGACAAGGAACTTGATCTCCACTGTCTGAGTGAAAGCAACAACCCCACCTGTACAGAGACCCTTGTTTACCCCAGGGGGGTCCGGAAGGCAGGGTGAGCCTGTGCTATGTTTAAATGGTAGCAAGCTAACCAAGTGTGTGTGTGTGTGTGTGTGTGTGTGTGTGTGTGTGTAAGGGTATGGGAGTGGCCACCTACAAGCGTGTGTGCCGGTTAGGTCTAGGGGTTCTGCTTTTTGTGTTGAATGTCCCTGCACACACTGGCTTCCTAATTCGCTACAGGCATTTTCTAGCTCCGCATCCCCTTCCAGCCTTCACCTACAACTGACTGACAAGGAAAGGAGAGAGGAAAGCCCGAATTTCTGTGCGGTTCTGGGGTCTGAGGAAGGCTGCAGACCTAGCTAAGCCGCCTTCGTTCCAGACCCAGCGAGTTCGTAGCAGGCGGGTTAGCCTCCAGTTAACTTGCAAAGTTCTTGAGGGTGTCGGGAGTGCGCTCCTCGGAACTGTCCTTCACAAGGCCGGCTCCCCGTGAGGGGTCCTTCATCCACTGGTGGCCCCTGTGGGACACTCCGCCGCCGAGAAACCCTGCACCACTCACCCATTTAGACCCCCAGTCCCTGCGTTTGAGGAAGCCCGGCACCGAGTGACTTCCTCCCAAGCCACAGAAGCACTTTTGCCCAACACTCCCGACTTTAAGTAGCAGTTTTCTTTTGGGGACGGTATCCTGGTCAAAGAATTATTTATAGTTAAGCTCTTAGCATAGGTGACTTTTCATACTCTTGTGTATGTAAAATGCCTGGGTCAATTTCAGTTAAAGTTTGAAGTTAAACAAAGAAAACCGAAAACCGGGAATGCAGTGATGGGGTGGGGTTATTGTTGAAACCGTGTGGGGTGGGGGAAGATTCTCGTGGGAGCTCCATGCCAAGGGGTGCCTGGACTGGATAGCGCTGACCCCAAGACTTCTCCGCTCCGCTTCTCCGCTCACAGGCAGCATCTTTAGGATTATTTGGAAAATAACACGCAGAAAAAGCTCTTGGGAAAGCGGGGTGAAAGTGGAAGTGAGCGCAAAAGAAAGCCCCCAGCCGGGACTGCAAACCCTTCAGCCGCCACTCCAGCACCAGGGCTCGCCAAATACTCCATCAGAAAGAGGAAAGGAGACCCGGTGGTTCCGCATCTCACGCAAAATGGGATGAGGAACGCTGTCTTCTACAGGCGGCTCCTTCCCCAGGCCTCCGGAACCCGGGGCTCTACCACAGTGCTCTACCACAGTGCGGAGGCGAACCGGTGGGAGGCCGCTGCAAAATTGAATTGTTTAGTTTCTCCAAACCGAATTACAAAGGCCCCACCAAATAGAACTTTAAAGCTTGCTGAGAACAGACAAAAACAAAACCAATTTCATTTGGGAGCTGTGACCACGGTGGAAGAGAAAGGGCGTGTGTGAAATCTCGTGGGGAGTGAGAAGCTCTGTTCCCCTGAGCAGATCGGTTTAGGTGCGAAGTGGAGTTGTAGTTTCAGAACTCCACGCCTGACCCAGGCTGCACAAGCCATCCTTACACAGTACCGACCCCTGCGAGTGTGCTGCGGGAGCCCTGCACATTCGCACTTGTTTCCGTCCAGCCTTGACTGTGAACTGCCCTGGAAGCTCGCTATTTTGGGGAAGGATGATTCTGCTACAGGAGGAACCTGAACACAAACCAGCCTCAGGCAATATATCCTTCTGCCCGCAATTTAATAAAAATCCAAGTGTGAGCCTTAGGTATAAGCCTTTAATTCCAGCACTTGGGAGGCAGGGGCGGGTGGATATCCGCGAGTTCAACCTGGTCTACAGAGCGAGTTCCAGGACAGCCAGGGGAAAACAACAACAACAACAACAACAATTAAAAAAAAAACCCAAGTGTTTGTTGATGTGTACTGACCATCAAGGGAATCAGGTTGCTCCAAGTCCCCGAGCCTTCCCTGCTAACTAGTCCCCCACCCCCACACCCCCACTAGTTTCCTTGGCACTAGGTTCTTCAAAGCAGATCTCCCAGAAAAAAAAAAAACACTAGGGGAGTTAGTTCCTACTTTGTGAACTGTAGGAGCTATCTCTAGTAATAGAAAAGGGTTAATTTGTCTTCCTCCTGTCTGTCCTTCCTTCCTCCTCCCTCCTTCCCTTCCTTCCTTCCTCTTCTGCTTCTTTCCTTCTCCTCAGTTTTATGTTCTTGGATTCTGGATTTTGCAAACCACCATATAGCCAACAACAGAGGACTGGAATCTCAGTCCAGCTCTCTCCTCTCCCTGTGCCTTCTGACAAGAACTGGGAAAGCTCAGAGGAGGCATTCACTAGGGACCTTGCTCTGGAGGTGATCCCAGAACCATACACTGTAGAGCCTGCCAGAACACCTACCTCCGCCCTTGTTAGGTCCAGCACAGAAAGGATTACCTGACTCTGGAGTTGTCCTCCATCATCCTTTCCATTCTAGCTTCAAAAGAGCCCTTATGAAACCTGCCCTGACAGCCCCACCTCAAAGGGCATTCTCTTCCTTTGATTCATGCGGCCAGAGAGGCCATCCTTGGGAACACTATGGAGGCCTCCCTCCTGAAGAACAGGACAGCTAGCTGGGCAGTGGTGGCACACACTTCAGTCCCCACACTCAGGAGGCAGAGGCAGGCAGATCTTTGTAAGTTCAAGGCCAGCCTGGTCTACAGAGCAAGTCTCAGGACAGCAGAGCTACACAGAGATACCCTGTTTCAAAACCAAAAATAAAAAAAAGAAGAAAAAAGAAAAGAAAAAGAAAGAAAAAAACAGAGAAGACAGTGCTAGAGAAAAGAAAGCTTGGGAGCTGGGCGGTGCAGTGGTGGCACATGCCTTTAATCCCAGCACAGGAGGCAGAGACAGGCAGATTTCTGTGAGTTCGAGGCCAGCCTGGTCTACCTGAGCTAGTTCCAGTTCCAGGGTAACTAGGGCTGTTACACAGAGAAACCCTGTCTCCTCCGAGTTCATAACCCCAACTCCAAGGAGTTAGGCATGACTGGAGCCTGGAGAAAGGTGGTCCTACATGAAAATAGCATTTACCTGCCAAGCAAACTACCCCAGTCAACCTGAGAAAAAGGGTCTCCTACAGAGCCCCCTCATTGAGCTTCAGGACTACAACGTAGAAAACTCTACACCACTGGCAAGCAGGCCTTTTCCTGGAGAAACTAATTTCTGCCCCTTGGGGGACAGATTCCTTTTCTCCGGCCTGTGAATTTCAACAGTCCCTAGACATTCTGTGAGGCTTTCTCTTTTGATTTATTTTTACTTTCTGTGTAAGGGTGTACTGCCTGTGTACAACCTGGGGACCAGAGGCTAGAAGAGGGTGTCACATCCCCTGGAACTGGAGTTGCATATGGTTGTGTACTGCCACATGGGTGCTGGGAATTGAACCCTGTCCTCTGGAAGAGCAGTGCTCTTAACCACCAAGTCCTCACTCCAGCCCCAGACCTTGTCTATTTTATAAAGCCTACATCTGCCCACAGCCCAGTGCCTTCATCTACTCTTCCAGTCTTGTCTTTTTCTCTAATAGCTGTCTTTTTTCCCAACACCCTAAGATTGCCACCTTTCCTTTAATCCCTAAGTGTGTGTGTGTGTGTGTGTGTGTGTGTGCGCACACAAGCATAAAGATGACTTGCATAACAGAAGGATCAAGTGTGTTGGGTTTACTAGGGAATCTGTGTGGATTTGTGGGCTAAGGGACAGAACTAGGCAGTGGTGGTATGTGCCTTTGCCTCTAATCCCGTCACTACAGAGGCAGGGGCAATCAGATCTCTAAATTCAAGGCCAACCTGGTCTACAGAATTAGTAGAATTAGTTCAGGACAGCCAGCACTACAGGGAAACCCTGCCTCGCCTTGAAAACCAAACCAAACCACAACAAAAGAACTGTCTCTCATGTGAACCAGCTTAGAAGTGGGGGAGGGGACTTATCTTCCATAGGGTAGGTACATGAACATATATTTGGATTACAGTATTTTTGAGAATGAGTATCAGTGATTTGGCTTGTAATTCATTTGTAAAAGGCAAGCACAGTGCTTTTTAAATTTAAAATTTGCTACATTTATTTGGTTTTGTGTTATGCGTATGTGTGTGGGTCCATGCATAACAAAGCCCACATGTGGAGGTCAGAGAATAGCTCCTGGGAGTCTGTCCTTCCCTCCCATCTTATGGGCTCTGGGGACCCGACTCATATTGTCAGGTTTGAAGGCAAGTGCCTTATCTGCCAAACAATCTCATCGGCTTTAATGTGCTTTTATTCAAAGAGTTGTTCTTATTTGTATATGCAGATGTATATGCACCACACCTTAAAGTCTATGTTGGAGCCTGGCAGTGATGGCTGGCTCTTTTATCCCAGTGCACGCCTTTTATCCCAGCACTCAGGAAGAGGCAGGCAGATCTCTGAGTTCCTGGCCAGCCTGGTCTGCAGAGTGAGTTCCAGGTTATGCAGAGAAACCAGGTCTGGGAAGAAAAAAGAAAGTCTATGTTTGCAGGTTCATAAATGAGCCTCTTTTCGTAAAGGGATACTGGTATATGACAACATATATGTGGTGCTTGGATGAATTCTGTGTATTTTTGCACATGGGGCAACAGAGGTTTGCATGCATGGATACATGTTCATAAGGCCTTGTATACCCTTCAGAGGCAGGTCCAACACACAGCCTGAAAGTGCAAAGGAGCTAGCCTATTTTCTGTGTCCTCTCAGGAACCACGAAACTAGATTCACCCCCCACTCCCAGATTTTGTCCCAGTTCATACAAGGCTACAGTTTGAGCAGAGTGCCAGGAAAGGCGGGGCTCGGTACAAGCGAATCCCAGACAGCAGATTCCCTCAAGCAGCCTCAAGGGCCTGCAGGAGCTGTGGTGTCGCAACCAAACCGGGGCCCCTGGCGGAAGCGGAAGCCTGCACTGGGGGTGGTGAGGCACAGTCGCGGCGGTCGCGGCGTGCCAGGCTCTGGGCACCCGGCGGGGGCGTGCGCGCCACGCGCGTGCGGGGCAGGCTGGGCGCCAGGCGGCACCCTCCAGGCTCCAGCGTCTGTTTACCAACAAACTGCCATCGCTCAGCAGCTACGCATTCCGACGCGCTGAATAAGAGACCGGCGCTGCCGATCTGCTTTCCACTCCTTTGCAGAGCCCAGGCAGCGTGGAGCCATGCGCACCGGCGCGACCCGCAGAGCGCGAACACAGGTTCTGAGTCCGCGCAGCGTCTCTAGTCACCATGTAGCTCCCCTCGCCCCTAGGCCATCCCAGGCCCAATTCCCTAGCACTTTGGACATTGTTACCGAGATTTCCTGACTCTTCTTGCCTCCAGCAACTTGGAGTAGGCGCCGAGGCGCAGGGCCCTGGGCTTGCGCACCTCAGCCCTTCCGTTTTCCCCGCGTCTGCTAACTGGGGGCGGGCCCAGCTCTGAGCCTCCCTGAGGTCACCGTGTGATAGCCAATCCCGGGTGTCTTAAGTGGGCGGGGGATTCCGTGTGATCCCAGGAACCGAACCTAGAGGAGAAGATGGAGGCCCAGAACTTGGGGGGGAGGGGAAAAGCTATGGGGCACCCCTAAAACCTCTTTTTAGGGTGCTAGCTCTCACCCAGAAGAGGCTTAGAGATACATTTTCTCTGGGATCTGAAGTGTGGGGGTGGCTTGCTGGGGGTGGGGGTTCATCTGCCTCAATTCTGGAGACTTTGAAAGGTGTTGGCATAGAGAGTAGTCGGCTGCAGGTCTATGACCTAGGACCTGTGGCCAAGTATCGCCCACAATGACCTCTTTACCCTGTCCCCTTCCTGGCCGCGAAGCCTCCAACGTAGTCTTCCCGGACCTCGCCCCCGCCCCGTCGGTAGTGGCTGCCTACCCGCTTGGCCTGTCCCCCGAAACCGCAGCTTCCCCCGATTTGTCCTACTCCCAGCCTTATGGCCTCCTCCTGTCCTAGTCCTACTCTGAGCCAGCAACCCCAGGAGACGCCTACCTGCCCAGCCAGCAACTCTCGGCGGCGGCGTGGTCTCAGCCCTTCCACCCGCCAGTTGAACACCCACAGAAACTTGAAGCAGGTAAGTGTGGCCGCGGAGGCTTTTCTCACCTCTGGGGTCTGAGTTGTGTTTTCATAAATTTCTCCCTCTTCTGTTTACACGCGGCTAGCGGGATTCAAATGGTACTCGGATTCCACGGAATCGGCGGTAGGGGGAGGGAGAAAGGATGGGGGAGGAGCAGAGGCGAGTTGATCTAGGATTTCTTTTTAGATCCGACCTGGTTTCGATTTGCAGTTTTGTGAAGCCGGGCAGGGGAGCCTCCTACCCCACCCCCTGGAGTAGTGGAGTTATGTGTACCTATGTGTAACAGAAAACTACCATAATCCAGATAGGGGATGGAGACCTAGCTCCTTTCCCGAAATTCTCCTCACCCTTCCCTTCTCGAGTTCTGGTCCCAGAAACCAGTATTCGAGCCAAACACTAATGAACAGAAATCAATTCCCAGCAAGCTAGAGGTAGGTAGACAACTAGGTGGGGATTCTTCTCCTTTCCTGGACCCCACCCCCCCTTTTTTTTCTAGAGGTGCCTAACTCTGTTTGGTAGCTGGCCCCTGCAGAATCTGGGTGTTGGACCCTACCACCATTGTTCAAAGAATAAAGTTACAGGCTGGTCAGTCTCAAAGCCTTTCCCTGGCCACCTCAGCCTTACACCTAAACCATCTTTACCCTGGATTTAGGGATAGATTAGGCCCAGTTGTTGCCTGCATCAAATCTGAGCTTCAGAGAAAGCACTCACTAGAAGGCCTCAGTGAAGGAAAGAGACTAGCTGGCCTTCCAGGCCTGACTTTTGCACAACCGCACTGGTCGCCCTTAGCTGGCACTGCGAGGATGCTGGCTATCCATAGACTCGGGTGTACAGACTTCCCAGTCCTTTTGCTTTCCTCCTGTTGTCCTTGGCACGCTCCCAGAGGACTTCGTTGTAGTCAGCCCCAAACCAAGATGTTTCTCTCTTTTCCCTCGTCACTCTGACATAAATTCGTGAACCCCTAGAACTGGAAGTCAGGTCAGCGTAGAACGGGGCCTCAAATTCCTTGTTTTATGGTTGAAGAAACTGAGGCAGGAAGAAAGGATGCAGATTAATTTTCCTCGAGGAATGGAGCCAGGGAAGGGGGACTTTAGGGAACTTCTTTAGAAACCCAGAAAGTTAACCCCTTCCATTGCAGAACTGGGGGTGGGTCTGCTGGGTTCCTGGGTCTGGTTGAAGGAAAGCGGGGAGGGGAGGCAGGGTTTTTACATACCTCTTGGACTTTCTCTTTACATATGCTAATATACACTGGGGAAGCAGAAACAGGAGGATCCTGAGTTTGAGGCCAGCCTGGGCAACTTGATATATATGGTGTGTGTGCCCACGGGGACAATGTGCGTTTTGGGAACCTGATCTTACCTTGGGATAACTATTCTGGCAATAAGGTAGAGTTGTCGGGTCTGTCTTCCATATTCTGCTGTCCCTTGGTCCAAGAACAATGGAGTGGAAAATTCTTTCTAGTACATCCTTTACCCGGATCCAACGAAAAACCACCGACTCCGGATGCTCGGATTCACGAGCAAGTCTTTAAAATAGACCTTAGCATTTCACTGTTGGAACTTTTTGCACCGCCCGTTCCTGAATAAACGATTGGAGAAAGACAGAGGTTTGGGGTCTACTAAACCCACACTACGTGTGCAGCTCCATGCCTGGGAGGCTTTTGGCTCAAAGAGAGAGGAGAGCCTCACCAACACCCCGTTAAGGCTGCGGGTGCGGCGGCCGCACCGCCAGGGAGGCCCTGGGGACCCGTTATCGCGACCCGGGTAGATCCAGTTGTGACTTGCCACAACTAGTATGGAGAAAGGCAGCTGTCCCGGAAGGCACCTGGAAGGTGACTTGCTCGAGAGTTCAGCAGTCCAAACTGTCTTTCTTCGCTCTCCGCGTCACCACCCGAACTACATGGTCCAGGGAACCTCCGTGCAGCCAAGGAGGCGCGGGTGGCCGCTGTGCTGCCAGCCCCGAGCAAGCGGTGGGATCGAAGCGAGAGAGACTGGACAGCCTCGGGCAGGAGCGGAAATGTAATGCCTTTTCTGGGGATTGGCTGAGGGTCGAAGGGATCTCTGAGCCCGCAGCTCCCATGGCCACGGGTGAGAGATGAGGGGGAGGTGAAGGCAGCGGTGACTGTGGCCTGTGGGCGGGGACCCTGATGTGAGTCTAGGGATGGATGAGGAGCAGAAGGACGGAAGCTACTCCTGCCGGGGTACGGAGGCGGGGGCGGGGCGGGAGGACGGTCTGCTTGCTCTCTTCTGGGGTCTTCACAGTAGACAGGCAGGGAATGGGGTGACTGTCACCCGAGCATTTTGTTATTCTGGGCAGGCATTTTGCCTCTTCAGCCATTCACTTCTGTCATCCTCTCAGACGGTCTCAGTATCCCATAGAATGGGGCCCAGGTTTCAGGAAGGGAAGCCCAAGGCCTCAATCCTGATACACAACCCACAGCTGAGCTTGACGAACCTGGCTGGCAGGCAGGGGCGGAGTGGGGGTTGGGGGACAGGACCAGATCCCATTCCACTGCCCCGCAGTTCGGCCAGAAAGGACCTGCATTGCAGGTTGCTTTGTATTCTGGACCCGAGTCGCTTCCCCTGACTTGGTCCGGAGAAAGCCTCCTCTGAGTCAGCTGGCGGAGAGAAAGAAAGGGATGGTCACTTTTACAGCAAGGTGCACTAAGGCTCCCCGCCTTGATATTGGCATTCGAGGCAGACTTATATAGACCCCTTTCAGAAGTCAGAGGGTGCCATGCCGACAGATTAACTACCCTCCTCATCTTCAGACCTTAGCTCAGCCCTCTTTTGCCCTGGCTCTTTTCTAAGCAGGTACCCACTGTAGCTACGGAATTCCGACCTCCCACGGTGGGAGCCATGGTGGTAACTTCAACAGGGCAAGAACTGCAGGTGTAAATAGGAATTGAAAAGGCAGAGAAATAGACAGGGCTGCCTCCACCAACAGGCACTGAGACCCAGGTTGATGGTGTTGGCGGCACTGGTTTTGCTGATTCACGATGGCTTGAGCCTATGGAAATACCTGACTTACCTGGTCACTCCACACGCTTACAACACAGCTTTCTGCTGCCTTCCAGAATCAGAGAAACCAGTGCTGTCCCTGAGCCCTCCCAGTAGCCCCAACCAGGAAGCTGCACAACCTAGAACCATCTATTCCAGCCTGCGGCTGCATGAACACCTAAACCAGCATTTCCAGCACACACAGTACCTGGCCCTGTCTGAAAGCCCTCAGCGCAGCTTGAACTCACCCAAACCCAAGTAGGGCCAGTCCCATCCCCAAGTGCAAAGCTTCCTAGTCCCTGGTTTCTGAGACCCATGAATCTGCTGACAGCTCTTCACGGATGCCCACAGCTGATCAGCAGCAAGGGTTGAGGGCATATACTAGAGGAGAATTGGGCACCAGAAGAGAAGGGCAACAGACCGGAAGTTGAGACTGAGGGCCTTCCAGAACTGGAGGGCTGGAGCAAAGGCTCACAAGGCTCACTCTGTAGCTAGGTCCCTTTCCCATTCTCAACGCTTTCAGGGACACTTCTAATCTATCCTCTCTTTTTCTCCCAAAGGTAAAGATTGGTTTCAGAACAAACGCTCCAAACAGAAGAAACTCCTGAAACAGAACTTTGGGGAACAGGAAGAAGATTTCTCTGGGAGAACCCCCTCCCTGTCTCCCTGCTCCCCAAATCTTCCCTCCCTCTGGGATCTACTCACAGCAGGCGCCCTGCCTACCAGTGGCCATGACAATGGCTTCAGAGCCTGGTATCAGGTTCCCCAGATGTGCAGCTTCTGCCTCAGATGCTGAGTCTAGAGAAGGGGCTGGTTAGCCTCCAGCCCTCCTGTCAAGCCCAGGACCATCGCACCTGCTCTCCTTCTGGGGGGAGAGGAAACCAGCTCCAGATGGATTTTCTCAAGACAAGAAGCAAAGTGAGAAAAAAGAACGGAGTGGGAGTCTGGATCTCCAAGCCAGATAGCTAAATCAAAGGCTTTAATCTTTAATCTGTCCCCAGTGCTACCATGGACTGGACATCTCCTCCCTCCAGCAGGACAAAGACTTTAGAGAGAGCTGCACTGGCTAGAGTTTAGTCTGCGATGGTCGTACCTCTCCCCCTCTCTTCAAATGACTGCAGCCCCACCACAGCCTAGGATCTAAGCCAGGAAGAAAACAATTGTTATTTCTGGCCTGCACCTTGGGCCCTACCAGCTCATCCATGAACAAATCCAGAAGTGGACACAGTCTCTGTTGTCGGCCATAAAGCCTCTGTTTTTTGTCTACCAGTTATCAGTGATGGTCAGCCCATTACCTCCCTAGCTGCAGGTGCGGTCCAGTGGTAGAGTAAGTGCTTAACATGTAAGAGGCCCCAGCACCAAA
Source organism: Dicrostonyx torquatus (assembly GCA_028555095.1). Lineage (NCBI taxonomy): Eukaryota > Metazoa > Chordata > Mammalia > Rodentia > Cricetidae > Dicrostonyx > Dicrostonyx torquatus. The sequence continues at coordinate 876,059 of JAQHUG010000027.1, forward strand.
ACAAAAATGTGGAGTGTTGGCCTGGCAGTGGTGGTGCACTTGGGAGGCAGAGACAGGTGGATTTCTGTTGAGTTCGAGGCCTGGTCTATAGAGAGAGAGTTCCAGGACAGGTTCCTTTTACAGCTACACAGAGAAATTCTGTCTCAAAAAAAAAAACAAAAAATGAGTGTTGGTCTGTGGGCAATTTGTGCTTCTTTTCAATGGTCCTCTACCCCTGTATCTACCCATTTTGAGTGGATAAACCCTGGGTTTAATCATCCATTTAATTCAACAGGTGTGGATTAAGAGCCTAGGCCCACTACCCTCCATCCTTGATACCTAACGAGGAGTCCATCTGCTCATATTCTTGGAAGCCCAGAAGAAGAAACAGGACAGATTCTCTGGATCAATGCAGGCATAGCTGCCTCCAAATAATGACGTGGGCTTAGCACTTCAGCTCCTTGTGGTTGCCTCGACCCAAGAAACTGTTCCAATTCACCATTATTCTGTCCCGCATCCCCAGGGTCTTTCCATCTCTCAAATCACAAGCTTTAGAGATTAAAATGTATACAAAAAACAGAACAAAGAATCCCTCAGAGTCTTAGGTGTTATGTGTGTTTGTGTCCTCCGTTCATCCTGGTTGCTCATTTTTCTCTGCCCTCTGATATAGCCTCCCCTTGACCAGAAGTCATAGACACTAGATTCTTTTTATAGTGATTTATTATTTTTATTTTATGTGCATTGGTGTTTTGCCTGCATATATGTCTGTGTGATATGTGGGTGCTGGGAATTGGACCCAGATTCTCTGAAAGGGCAGTCGGTACTCTTAACCCACTGTGCCATCTCTCCAGTCCAACATTAGAACCTTGTTATGCCTCTGCCACCAGCTAGCTATGTGGTTTTAGCTCTGGAATGTCCTAGCAGTGCTCATAGTACCGTAGGAAATGAGAAGATGCTCAAAGAGGGGATGACCAAAATCAGAGTGGCCTTTGCCAGCAGTTACCTCGTGGGTCAGCTGTGGAGGAGTCAGGCACCTCACAGCCACCATGTTCTACCTCAGTCCAGGCTCACCTTGGGAGAGCACTGAGCTAGACCTGTCCTGGAAGACACGAGCTGCTCGGGGTGGAATGGCTTTGGACTACAGAAAGGAACGGGGGAGGAAAAGCACCAGAAGGATCTGAATTCTCCATCTAATGCACATCTGTGGATCTCCTGCTGGGTAGGTCCTAGGGATACCACCCTGGTGACAGGGACAGATACTTCAGGCTAACAGGTGGATAAACAGATGACAGATGATGGAAGACAGTGTGACAAGAGGTGGAGGAAAAGCAGGACAGAGGCCGTGTGGGCACCATCCAGAAGCCAGCGTGGGCTAATGGGGTTAGGGCCAGGTGAGAAGGCTGGTTGGCTCCCAGAACATCAAGCCTTGGCAGCATCACTGGGTGCCACAGCTCCCAGCACATAGACAGCTTGGGAGGTGGGCTGAGGACAGGGTCAGTCATTCAGAGAATTCAGCCCTGAGTAGCCCCAGGGACTGGGGAGGGGCCTCCAATTCCAGGCCAAAGGCTTCAAAGGCTAGTTTCCCCACCCACTGCCTGACCTGTTCCCAATCACAACAAGCTGAGGGCACCAGTCCCCAACTGAAAAGCCCAGTAGGGCACTTTCAGCCAACCCCAAACTAGAAAGAAGCTTGGTTTGGGGTCACAGGGAGGACAGAGGGGCTATCACTGTCAGTGGAAGTGTCTCATCTAGGGATGCCAGCAAGCATTCCTTCTTTGTCACAGCCTCTCCCCAAAAGACACGGAAAATTTCCCTGTGGGCAGCAAATGCAGTGAGTGGGCAGTGAGGAGTGAAGATGGCCACTGGAAAGGTCCTTTCCCTTCCTCCCCTTCAAACCCTCCCCTTGGCCGTTGGACCCTGGCTCCGTTTCTCTACAGGGTGGCTGGCCCCAGATGGCTCCTCTGGGTCTTCTCTGAGGCCAAGGGCCCTGGGGGTAGCTGTTCCCTGCCATGCAGGCTACACACTCCTCTTTCCACAGAGCAAGATAAGATCTACCGCCCCATCTCGGAAAGCCTCCAAAGGCAGATTAATTGGACAGCCCAACATGAGTCGTGTCGTTAAAACAACAGCCTGGGTTGTAAAGTTAAGTAGCAGTAGTGTAATTGCTCTCTCAGCCAGCGACCAGCTGAGCCTGCGGCACCCCCCTTCCCTTGCCCCCGTGTGCCCCTTTCCAGGGGAAATGAGCCTCTTTTCCATTTGGGAGCTGGTCCAGTTGCCTCGGACTTCTAGTGGTGATGAACTGAAGGAATTCCAAGAGGACCGGTGCCTCACCTTCACCTCGCTAGATACTGGGGGAACCATGTGGGTTCTCCCCAGGATAAAGCTTCACTGGGGGTACTGGATCAACAGAGGAAAGGGAAGCCTAAAGGTAGACTTTGGTCTCCAAAGAGTCCCAGCAATGATGCTCGCTTTGTGACTTCTGGTGAGTTTCTTAACCTGTGCTTTATTTCTCACCTCCTCAGACAAGAGCGATAATGATAATAGGATTTGCTTCCCATAGGGTTGTGATGATGAAATGAGATAGTGATTGTAACAGCCTTGACATGGTTCCTGGCACACAATGAGCACTTTGTAAATGACCTTCCCATCTGCTGCTGGAATGACAGGAGGGGACAGCTCTCTTGGATGGTGACTTCCTATAGCCATCTAGTCACCTGCCTCCCCAAGGTAGGGAGGAAGGATGGAGCTGGAAACACACTGCAGAGAGGCCAACACCGTTAGAGAGAAAGACTCAGGCTAGGTCCCCCTCGAAGTGGGCAGGGGCTCACCCAACCAAAATCAACCGAGGCTGCAGAACTGGCAGTGTGTCCAGGCTAGATCCCCCACCCACAGTGGGCAGCAGCTCGCCCATCCAAAATCAGCCGAGACTGGGGTATGTGCTACCACTTCCAGGGTCTCAGCCCCAGGAAAGTGGCCTCCTTCTGGGTAACTCACCCCCCTCACAACTCCCCTGTACTATTTTAAGGTATGGCCCCCCATCCTCTCCCCTGACCAAATGAGATTCAATTAATTCAATTAAAGCAATTTTGGAAGCAGCTCCTGAAGGCTTTGGATGTGAGATAATTAGGAGTAATTTGCTTCTGTGAAGAGGAAAAGGTTACACAGGGTCTAGAGTGGGGAAGGAGGTAGCCCCCTCCTCACCAAATGCACCCAGATCTAGAAAGATTCCACAAGGCAATCTTAGCTGCCCTCCCATTGGCCAAATTGCTTGCAGGTGGGAAGAGGGAGAATGTGGCAGTGGGAGGAGGGTGGGAAGACACTGGAGTGACAGGCTGCCCCTCCTCCATTCCTGAATCCGTTGTGCCTGTGAGAGGTGGGGGTGGGAAGCTCCTCCCTCCCCTCCCCCACAGCACTACTGGGCTCCATGGCTATAGCAGCTGATTACTCAGCCCCAGCCTCCCTGGATTTCGGATGCCTGGGCTTGCCTGTGGGATTGGGTCCAGAGGCGATGGAATGTTATCCAGGTAGCTGAGGCCTGTGTAGAGGGAGCTGCGGAGATCAAGGCCCTTCCTAGAATGTATAGGGGATATGGGTCAGTGGGGTAGGAACCATTGGAGGTGGACAGTGTCTTATGAGATGCCCTTTCTGTCCCCTCCCATAATCTCTCCCCTCCTATACTCCAGCACTTTCTGGTTCTGCCTGGTGTCTAATTAAAGTCCCTTCCATTGTCTTGGTGGCAAATCTACTGTCAGCTTTCTGGCCCCAGAGTCACTAGTTCCTTCCTCCCCAAAAGCATTTTGTGATTTGGTGTTCCTGTCCCCACTCCACTTTACCTGGCTAGTTCTTTCCTTGCCGGGCCTCCCCTCCGGTAGTGTAGGGCTGGTTATGGAGGAAGCTGGAGTGCCCCACTCCTTGGGATCCCATGTTCCAGGACATAATGCTTTAACAATTAAGACGCAAAGAAAAAGTCACTTATCCAGAAAAGTCTGTGATGTTCCATCTTCCACCTTTGCTTCTCCCATCGCAGAAGGGGTCCCTCAGCTCCTTTTTCTCCCATTGCTTTCGGTGCATCCCTTCTCCCAGCTGCAGGGCTGTTGGAAGTGGGGCCAAGGAGGAATTAATTCCCTCCTCCCTGAGTCCTTGATGGCTGCTGCCTCTTCACAATGAGCAAGCTCAGAGAGGGAAGCCTGTGTCTCTACCACCTCATGCCTCTACTTCCCATGCCCCAGCCAGCTCAGATCCAGCACAGAGTTCATGTTAACAGGCCAGCCTGAGGACCCTGGGCAACAAGGGAATAACATGAGTTTGGGAGGAAGAGACAATGTCATCCTCAGCTACATAAATGTCCAAAGTCAGCCTGGTCCACATGAGGCTCTGTCAAGGAAGGAGGTGAGAAATGAGAAAAAGAAAACTAGAAAAGAGGCTGGTGTGTGATAGTATGTGCCTTTAATTCCAGCATTCTGGAGTCCCAGGCCAGCCAGAGCTACATAGGGTGCCCTGCCTCAAAAATAAATTAAATAGGGCTGGAGAGATGGCTCAGCAGATAGGAGCAGTGGCTGCTCTTCCAGAGGACCCAGGTTCAATTCCCAGCACCCACATGGCAGCTCACAACTGTCTGTAACTCCAGTTCCAGGGGATCTGATACCTTCACGCCAATGCACATAAAATAAAGTTAAATAAACTATTAAAAATAACAATTAAAAAATAAATTAAATAAATACATATCTAAAAAGAAGGAGAAAACCTCTGCAGTTTCTCTCTGTCCTCATTTCTCTCTCTGTCTCTATCTTTCTCTCTGTGTGTGTGTGTGCAATGTGTGCAGGAAAACAGATTTTTTTAAAATATTTATTTATTATCTATACAATATTCTGTCTGTGTGTATGCCTGAAGGCCAGAAGGGGGCACCAGACTCCATTACAGATGGTTGTGAGCCACCATGTGGTTGCTGGGAATTGAACTCAGGACCTGTGGAAGAGCAGGCAATGCTCTTAACCTCTGAGCCATCTCTCCAGCCCCCAGGAAAACAGATTTTTTTTTTATTTCGTTCCTCTGGCTTTTCTCTCTCCCCATCCTTTTCCCTGGCTAATGTTTTCTGGACATGCTTCCCTAGGTGCTGCTGGGGAGGGAGGTTGAATGGCCACAGAAACCCAATAAATTGATGATTTCAATTTCTTTGCTCGTAGAAGCCTTGCCTGCTTCTTTCTCTGAGCTTGGGCTAGAACTCCCGTCCCCAGCTCCTCCCAGCACACTTCAGGCTGGCTCCCAGACATGTCCATAGCACTCGGTGCTGCCACTCAGAACTAGTTAAGGATGGGGCTTTCTTCTGGACTTCTCCATGTATCCTTCTGCTCCTCTGCTCTGACACCAACTCCAGCCTGAAGGAGGGACAAAGGGACCCAGGGTCCCTGGCTGGCAGAGAAGGCTGTAGGCTTGGAGCCCTGTGTTTGCTACTGCTTACTGGGTGACCTGAACAAGTTACAGACTCTCAGCCGGGCAGTGGTGGCGCATGCCTTTAATCCCAGCACTCGGGAGGCAGAGGCAGGCGGATCTCTGTGAGTTCGAGGCCAGCCTGGTCTACAAGAGCTAGTTCCAGGACAGGCTCCAAAGCTACAGAGAAACTCTGTCTCAAAAAAAAAAAAAAGCAAACCCAACAACAACAACAAAAAACAAACAAAAAAGTTACAGACTCTGAGACTCACAGGACTCCCTTTTGCTAGGGTCTAGGGTTGGTGGTGTTACCACCACTTTCCCCTCAAGGCTAGAGTTTTCTAAGGCAGAACTCAGAATCTCCCAGATTGCCAGCTCTCCAGGAAGCTCTGCTTCCCTGGATCAGATAGGACGTGTTCTGTAGCTTTGTCTGACCTTGAGCTTCTGAGCCACTCTGCCTGGTCCGGCCAGCCCAGAGAGGGGAAAGGACCCCACGGAGGATGGCAGGTTTTCTCCTCCTGGTGCCAGTCCTCAGCTTCTCTGGCTCCCAAATGGAGAGCTGAGCTACTTTCCAGGGGATGGTGCCTTTCCTCAGATTTCCTCCTGGACCGGCTACCTTTCAGAGACAAGACCTTAGGAAGATGTTTGCTGTTCACTGCCCAGAAGAAAACTTTTGTCGGTGTCTCCATTGGCAAGTCTGTGACTAAAACACAAGGCACATGATTGGGTCAAGTGTGCAACCCTGCTCTCTTTCTCTGTCCTGATGACTTACAGGCTCCCCCAAGACCCAGGTTGCCAGAGATCACCCACCCTTCCTCCAACCCTGATGTTCCCTTTATGAGGAGGGGCTGAGCAGAAAGGGAAGGGCAGCTACCATTCTCATCCTTCCCCTTCCCACCAGGAAGGCCTACACAGCCACTGGGCCATTCCTCTCTCCGGACAGAGAAGCCTCTCTAGGTCTCTGCAAGCTGGGGCCTGCCACCGGCTGCTCCTCCCAGCCCTGGGGCTGTGGGGAATTCTTCGCTCCAACAGATCCTCAGGGAAGCCATACTGCACGAGGCTCCTGACGTGCCTCTGCCTAACTTCAGTCACATTCTCTGAGCCCAGGGGGATCAGCTGGGTCCACCAAGGCAGGGCCTTCCACCCCTGTGACCCTAGGCCTTTGTCTCACTTCCTCAAGGCTTGGGCCTCCCTTCCCAAACCTGGAATTCTGCCTTAAGACTCAGCTCTGAGCCCTTCCAGCCTTTGGCAACTCCATCTGGAGAAGAAGAAATAAACCCCCTCGTGCTGCTCAGAAAATTTACCTTCTCTCCTGGACAGACTTCATCGCTTTATCATACGATCCCCTGGAGTGCAGATGTTCAGCTGAGAGACTTAGGGTAGGGTACGTTATCCTTCTGGGTCTTTATTTCCTCACCTCTGTGTCAGGGCTAATGGGCAAAATGGTTCATCCTGGGGTCAGGGGTTTGACTCAGTTGGTAGAACACTTTTTTTTTTCTGTCTTTCTTTTCTTACTTTCTTTCTTTCTTTTTCTGAGACAGGGTTTCTCTGGTTGTCCTGGAACTCACTTTGTAAACCAGGCTGGCCTCGAACTCACAGATACCTGCCTGCTTCTGCCTCACGAAGCTGGGATCAAAAGTGTGCCACACCACTGCCTGGCTCAGCTTGCTTTCATATACAACCCTGAACCACCTGCCCAGGGGACTGGGCTTTCACATATCAATCATAAGTCAAGAAAATGCTCCACAGACATGCCTAGAGGCCAGTCTGATGAAGGCAGCCCTCAGTTGCAGTTCTCTCTTCCCAGGCGACTCTAGTTTGTGACAGAAACCAACCACTGACTGCAATATTACATTTCCACCCTGGGAAGAAACCAAAGCATTAACAGCCAGGTCCCTGAGTTCAAGTCCACCTCCATAACCTGGAAGCTCCCCTAGACAATGAAGATGATAACGTGTACTTCCTGAGGTTATTGTGGGACCATACTGGGTATAACTCAGTAGGGGGCACCTGCTTAGCATGTGAGGATTCTATTCCCAGCCCTCAGGAAAAGGATGGCTCAGTGTGTAAGGGCACCTGCCTGACAACCTGAGTTCAACCCCAGGACCCACACGGCAGAAGAAAAGCAGCTCCTGAATGTTGACATCTGCATCGCCACGTGGGAGCTCACACATGAATAAATGAATACGTTTTCAATAAAAATATTTTTAAAAACTCCACAGAGCGCTGCACTATAGTGACTGCTGAGCAGGAGAACTTAGCTATGCGAGTCTCACCCAGGCCCCTGAACCGCACCATTCTCTGCTCCAGAGCCTGCTCCAAGCACGCGTCTCTATGTGGCGACCCACTATGAGCAGAGCTGCAATGTGGGCAGTCTTCCCTCAGACTTCCAGCAGAGTGTGTGTGTGCGTGCGTGCGTGCGCGTGTGTGCGTGTGCGTGCGTGTGTGTGCATGTGTGTGTGTGTGTGCATGTGTGAACTGCTTTGTGATGAGGGGAGGCAGGTACACAGGAGATGGCTAAGGGAAGGTCCCTCTGTGCTTCCAGGACACTCCAGCAGTCTAAGGAGGATGGCTTCCAAGGAGGTGAGGCCCAGCCTGAAGTACATAGCTAACACTGAGACACGTGAGCCCGCTAACTTCTTTTGTTTATTTATTATTGGGTTTTTCAAGACAGAATTTCTTTGTGTAATAATCTTGGCTGTCCTGGAACTCATTCTGTGGACCAGGCAGGCAGGCTTCAAATTCACAGAGATCTGCCCACCTCTGCCTTCCAAGTACTGGGATTAAAGGTGTGCGCCACCATCGCCCAGCATATTTTTTTTTTAAATTATTTTGTTTGGGGACAGAGCCTTCAAGTGTAGTCCAACTCTCAACCCACAGCCTTCCTACATCCTCCTTCCGAGTGCTGAGATTATGGGTCTGTGCCACCATGTCAGCCCGACTTCTTCATTCCTGAAACATCTCCCTGCCTCTAATCCCACAACACTCACATGAGGCGTGGAGGAAGGGGAGCACAGCTGTTTCTTTGGTATTTGATTGACACTTAGAAATTCTGAGGAGTCTACAGAATTGAACACACACACACATGAACACACATGCATGCACGCACACACACACCTAAGATAAGGAGACTTAATATGGTGGCTAAATACAGGATACATATAAAACCTCAGTAACAGTTCTCTAGCATGGCAATAAAAGAAGGAAAGTATCCCTCTTATAAGGGAAATAACTGTAAAACAGCAAGCTGCTGTCAGGATCTCTGTGAGTTCGAGACCAGCCTGGTCTACAAGAGCTAGTTCCAGGACAGGCACCAAAGCTACAGAGAAACCCTGTCTCCAAAAACCAAAAAAAGAAAAAAAAAAAAAAAAGAAAGCCCTTTCACCGTAGAAGGAAGAATTCTTTTTAGAATTTGTGCTCACATAAGTGCTCAATTGTGTGTGCATGCGTGTGCAAGCATGCATGAGTGGTGTGTGTATTGCAGGCACAAGTATGCTGGAACTTTTGGTAGTCGGTTCTCTCTGTCCCTCTTGTTTCTCCAGGCTAGCTGGCATTCCACATGGACACCCGTCGTTAAAGCATTGGTTAGTCCCAGGAATCAAAGGCAGGTCCTCCTGCTTGTGTGGCAAGCTCTTCTATCCACTGGTAAAGAAGAATTCTACCGGAGACCACCTTCCACAGAGGAGGAGGACCCACCTTTGAACACCCACTGAGGGTGCTAAGACTTCCCTAGAGTCAGTGGGAGTGTCTGGATTGCCCATAGATGACTTAATGAAAAAGTGACAGCAGTCTGAGCTCCCGGTATGGTGCCATGCTGTGTGCTAAGCTCTTCCTTCGCATGCGCATGCATATGTTATGCTATCCCATTTCATTTCCTTAGCAGTCCTAAAAGAGAGAGATGATTAGCTTTATTTTATAGGTGAGTGAAAGCTTGGTTCAGAGAGGGCAAGTGACTGGCCTGAGGTCACACAGCCTCAGGTATCTCACCTGTAAGATGGGATCATAATGGCACTGGCCTTACCAGGTACTTATCAGGATCCAATAAGATGGGGCTCAGGAAAGCTCTTGACACAGAAGCTGTGTGCCCGGCACACAGTAGGTCCTTATCGAGACTTATCCAGAACTTCGGAGTAGTTTCTTTTGCTTCTTTCCTACCAGCCTGCCTCCTGCCTTCTCAGATCTGCACACTCCTCTGGCTGCCCCTGCTCCCTGGACGGAGGCTCTCTCATTCTTCCATTGGTGATTCCTCAGCTCAGGGCACAACCGACTGGCCCCGGGGGTGGGTGTAGGACTGTGCCACACGCGTCGCATGACGTGGCCAGGTGCCCTCAGTGTTGCTGTTTGCCAGGTGCGAGGTGAACCGCCTGGGGGGAAGGGGAGGGAAGGGAACACCCCTCCCTCACGGCAGCTGATCCTCCGGGTGTGGAGCCTCCTCCTGCTTACTCAGCAAACAGTCCCAGCCCCGCGCTGATTTGTCCTGGGAGACAACCCAGGAATTTGGGCCCACAGGCCCTGCCTCCTGTTGGTTCCCCCACTCAGGCTGCCCCCTTCCTGGGTGCCCTCAGCTCCTCCTCACCTTGAGTAGAGAGCAGCCCCTGCCCTAGTGTCCCGCGGGGGGTGTGTGTCAGTATACTAGGACTCTCCTGGGGTTCACCAGGTCAGTGTCCTGATCTTGTACCCCCAGGCAGCTTCTCCAGCCTTCTGACTGACTGAAGGAAGCTCTCCAGGGAGCTCTCGATTCTGTCAGGGGTTGAGCACCCACTCGGAGCAGTCAGTGCAGATGTAGCAGGGTACAGTAGTCCCAGCCCTCAGAGCTCTCTCTGCCTCTCCTTTTCTGTGTGACCTCAGGTAAGTGGCACAGTCTGTCTGTGCGTCTCAGTTACACAGGACGGTGACCATGAACCCCGTTTCCCTCCTGTCATCTAGATAGCCCCCAACAGCCTGCTTAACTGGAGGCGGTCATCACTGGCCCCAACCACTCTGGCAGCCCCCCAGCTAATGCTGAGAGTGGGCCTGTGTGGGGGTCCTGGGAGCTCTCCACCTGCGCTCATCCCCCAGGCGCTGTGGGCATCCTGATACTCCAGCTATGCATGGCACCTTCTGGGGTGGTACCCAAGACCCTGATCTGGAGTCTGCCCGCTTGTTTTCTGCCTCCAGCTCTGGCCCCAGGATGTGAATAGGAAGGATCTCTCCTTCTTGGCCTGCAATTCTCCCAAGGGTGGACAAAATCATAGCAAAGCCCATGCCTGTGCTCCGAACTGGAGGGACCATGCTGGCTCTCTCAGAGCTGAGCAAGGAGAGGCCTAGACAGAATTGCTGACTTGGTGTGAGAAGCATGTCTGAGAGACAAAGGAGAAAAATTGGCTAGGGACTGAGGGTTCAAGTTCAGGGAGGACCTTCTGGAAGAGGAGGTGCTGGGCTCCCTGGAGGAAAGCTTGCCTTGTCTTCATCCTTAACTTCTTGACCCACACTGCTCCCTCAGCCTCCCAGTTCCTCCTCCTGCTCCTATTCCACCAGAGCCCATGCCCACTCTCCTCCTGCCCTCCTCCTCTGGGCTGTCAGAGGAAACTCATCTCCAAGCACTTTTTGGCCTCTGAGCCTACCAGTCTGGGGCGGTGGGGTGCTGTAAACAGCTTATTACAGCGATTAAACTGCAATTAAAGCTGGAGAAACAGAGGCCATGTGCTGGCTGTTGGGTCCCCCCGCCAAGTGTGTTCTCCCCCTTCCCATCTGATCCACTCTGGGCTTAGTAATCCAACCAGGGCCCCCACGCAGGAGCTGGGTAGCAGGCTGCTGCTCCGGTACACAGAATTGCCCCCTTTCATTCATAGGGTGTCAGTCCGTATGGGGCTTTGCAGGAGGAGAGGGTAGATTGTAGGCTGCCATGGGAACGGTGTATGGAGGCTGGACTGGAGGGCTCTCTAAGATCTCTCAGCACTCAGGACCCTCCTCAGGGTCAGGATTATGACAATTCTTCTCATTCACTTCCCTAAGAGTTGCTTCCTCCACCCAGAGGGCCGGGGCCTTTCCTTCTCCAGGTTCAAGGTGTCAGGGCAGCTACTGGCCCACCAGAAAGTCTGGAAACAGTCAGAATATCACTTTTAATGAGATCAGCATCCAGCATCCAAAAAGGATTCAGGACCTTCTGAGCCTGGTCCTTCCCTCCTGGGCTCTTGCCTGACATCACTCAGGATGCAGTCTTCTGCTTCTCTCTTAAGTCTTGTTCCTTTCCATCCCATGGGGTTGGGGGAGCCTTGAGCAAGCCCATGTCTTCACACTGCTCAGACTATCCCTCCTCTCTCCGGTGCAGCCTTTCAAAGCACAGGGTCTGAGGTCCTTCTACAGGCCGTGGCTGTATGTGCCTGCCATGCAGCTCAGGAAACAGCAGCTGGCCTTTCTGCAAGCACCCAGAGCTGGTGGATCAGCCAGCTTGGCAATGCAGAGATGGCCAGTCAGCCAACGTTATGAATGAGATTAGGTCCGAGGCTGAATGGAGAACAGGACAAGTTAGATTATTGCCAGTAGCCGCTTCCATTCACTAAGCAGGTTTCGCCAGGGCTGGGCGCCTTGTTAAGCATTTTACTTAGATTATCCCACTTAATCTTCCCCACAGCTCTGTTGGTTGGTAGGATCATCACTATATTACAGGTGAGGAGACCTAAGTTCAGAAAGGTTAAGTGAATTGGCCAGGGCCACACAGCCAGTAAAGTCACAAAGACTGGATCCAACAGACTCCAGAGTGACCACAATGTTAAAGCTTTTCCTAGGGCTTGCCCAGAGGAAGAAGGCTGGCCCTCCCTCCCCTTAGACCTCTCTAGGGAGAAGCCTGCTGAGGGCTGGCTGACCACATGGGACAGGCTGGTGGAGTTATGGTCACCTTTTAGACTCTGCCAGCACTTTACCATTGACTGACAGAAAGTCCATCCAGAGAACTCGTTCTCTGTGGAGACCTGGGTTCAAATCCCAGCTCTGTCTTGGATTTGCTGTGTGACCTCGACAGACTCTCCAGCCTCGACTTTCATTTTTGCCCTCTTGTGTTTTTTTTTTTTTTTTTTTCCCCGAGACAGGGTTTCTCTGTGGCTTTGGAGCCTGCGCTGGAACTAGCTCTTGTAGACCAGGCTGGTCTCGAACTCACAAAGGTCCGCCTGCCTCTGCCTCCCTAGTGCTGGGATTAAAGGCGTGCGCCACCACTGCCCGGCCTTGTGGTTTGGTTTTTCGAGACAGGGTTTCTCTGTGCAGCCCTGGCTGTCCTGGAACTCGCTCTGTAGACCAGGCTGACTGCAAACTCAGAGATCTGCCTGCCTCTGTTGGGATTAAAGGCATGTGCCATCATGCTGCCTGGCACATTGTCTCCCTCCCCACCCCTTTTGGTTTGTTTGTTTGTTTAAGGCAGGTTCTTACTAAGCAACCCTGGATAGCCTTGAATTCAGCCTTGTGTAGCTCAGGCTGGTCTTGAATTCAATATTTAGTCCAGGCTGACCTAAATTCTCAAATCTCCTGTTACAACCTCCAGATCTCTGGGATTACGGACCTGAGCCACTATGTCCAGACTTCTCTTCTCCTTCCCCTCCTCCTTTTCTTTTTTGGTGCTAGGTGTTGAGTCTAAGCCTTCGTGTATGCTAAGCATCAACTCTACTATTGCTGGAGCCTCGGTTTTCCCAGTTCAAAAGTGGGCACTGTCCCACTCATCTGCCAAACTGTTGTTCACCAGGTAGTTTACCAAATGCCACCTGCTACATAACATCAAGATCTTGAAAAGCAGCGGCCCTCAGGCAGACTGGGGTTCCCTAGCCTTCCCCTTCTTCCCTGTAGATTGCCCAGAGACAATGTGTGTAGTCAGGCAGCACCTGGAAGAAAGGTGGGCTCTGTAGTCCCACCTTGACATGCTGCCAGGTCCCTCCCCCAAGCTTTTGTCCCCACGGGGCTCCTCATCAGAGTGGGTGAAGGGCAAGCTGACCCCTGGCCTAGAGGTGGGCCTGGAGGTGAGGAAAGGAGGAAGGGGAGGTCAGGGGTGGGGCTGACCCCACGGGAGGTCACCTGGGCAGTTAATCCAGCCTGACAGAGCTGGGATGAGCTGGGAGGAATTAGGCCCTTACAACACCCTTTCATCCGTCACCGCCTGCCCGCCCAGCCTCCCTCCTTCCTTCCTCTCTCTGCCCTTTTCTCCTCTCTCCCTCCCTTTGCTGGCAGCCCAGCCCTAATAAAATGCAGTGTCTCCAGCGAGTCTGCCCGGCTGCCGCCTTGCTGCTCCTGCCTGCACGCAGCCCTCAAACCAAAAGCTCAGTGCAGCCCCGCCTGGCAGCTGCCAGCTTAACCCTTGCCAGTCCAAGTCAGCCACATGGGCGTGGCCTCCTCCCCAGCTGGCTTGCCAGGGAAGGGGCTGAGGTCCTGTCCCGGAGGACAGGGCTTCTGTGTGGCATGCGACTCAGGCCCAAGCTCATCTTCTCACCTTTACCATGGCTGGCTCCTTAGCCCCCAGAGTCTCTGTCTGACTGGGCACTAAGACCGGGTGGTGGTTCCAGGCTGAGTTGGGTCACAGTGGCTGCTGAGTGTGTCCTGGCTTTCTAAACAAGAATGCTTCTGTGCACATGTGTGTGCATGCATGTGTGTGTGTGATAGGGGAACCTGAGTGTGTTCTGCACTTGTGTATTGGGGGGCCTAGCTCTCTTTAGTTTGTTATGTTAGTGTGATGTTCACACCTGCCTCAGGTGTGTGTATGTGTGTGTAAGGGATGTCATTTTCCTCAAAGGATAATGATTTTTCTGGTGGGACTTCATGTACATGTGACAAGAGATATCACTATGTGTGTATCAAATAGAAAGCTTCATAGTGTGGTCATGCATCTATGCCATCTCCTGGTGCATGCACACACACGCACACACGCACGCCCATGTGTGCTCACATACTCATTCTCCTCTCAGAAGCCTTGGAGTTGAGATGTGGAAGTAGGGGTCAGCATTTCCAGCATAGGCAGTCAGTGACAGCATCTAGAAGATTCTGGGCCAGGACCACACCCTTCCCAAGAAGGCAAACACAGACCCCCTCCCCCATCTCATTGCTTCCCAACCCCAGTCTTAGGTCCCATCAGCTAAGGGACCAGTTCCTTCTGTGGGCTGGCCCCACTCTCACCCGAGCTAAAAGGGATAGACAGGTGGGTGAGGGGCTGGGACTGCCTGGGTGTGGAGGCAGGGGGTTTTACACGCATGTGCAAGCATGTCCATGTGTGAGCTCAAGATCAAAGTGCAGCCCTGAGGTGACCTGGCAACAGCAGTGGTGGTGGTGGCAGAGGACAGCTGGCTGACGGAGAACGCCAAGCCACCAAGCAGAGTGGAGTCAGGGAGGCCTTGGTTGGGAGCCTCCACCCAGGCCTGCTCTCAATGTGGGTAGCCACAGGGTCAGGAGCACCTGCCTCCCCCCATCTCAGCATCCCCTAGAAGCTCAGAGGGCCCTCCTCACTTAACACATCTCCCAACTCCAGCCCTCCCCTCAGAACTGCCTGCCACTAGTCTCCAGTTCAAAGAGCACTGTGGTTATTTTCTTCTTCTTCTTCTTTTTATTTTATTAACATTATATATAAAGACTGGTCCAGTAAGAAAGCAGAAATGAGAAGGCTGGGGAGGGGTGGGAGCTGGCTTCATTCCTGTCCCCTTGGGGTGGGACTCGGAGACCCACCACATTTCTCCTTACTCCTGCACCTCCCACGAAACCCAAATCCAGTAGGAGCCCACATCCCTCTTTCGGCTTGCAACACACAGGGAGATTGGTCCAGGAGGAACAGGGTCACATAAATAGGAAACCACAAGGGAGGAGGCTGCTTCTTTTGGTTGCTCTTTTAAAAAAACAACAACAACAACAAAAACACATACTATATATATAACTACAGTCTTTTACCTCTCCTTTTCTTTGATGTCTTCCCACATCAGGGGCAGAAGAAAGTTAGCTTTGGGGGGATGCCTGGGCCAGGGAGAGGCACTACTGGTACCAGCCCTCTGAGCAGCCAGCCTCACCCCTAAGGCACTGAGTCCTAGGTTTCCTCTGTCTCCTGACTCCTCGCTTGCATCCTGCAGCTGAGTGGAAGCAATTCCTTTCCTCAGCTGCGGTGAAGGGAGTGTTTGGGGGATTTGTCTTGCCTGGTGCATCTCTGCAGAGAGTTGGGGTTTAACCCCCCCCCAGACTGCCAGCTTACTGGGAGAAAAGGAAGGACTGACTGGGGTGGGGGCGGGGTGGGGGTGGGGGGCAGAGCAGAGCTGCCCGGCGTGAGATGAGTGGGATTTGGTCCTAACTGTTAACAATGCCCTTTGTTGTCCTATGCTTCAACAGCTTTTAAAACCAGAGTTGTGCAAAGTCCTGTACATGGAAGAAGAAATGGGGTCCTTAGGAAAAACACATGGGTGGCCCTTCTCCCCAGGGAAGGAGCGGAGAGAAGGCTCCTTTAACTCTTCCCTGGACATTAAAAGGTTTCCTCATTGGGGGGAGTTTTCTTTGGTTTAACCCTCAAATCTTAAATGAGGGCTAGGTCAGGCCCCCACCTTGAGGATCAGCCATGATGCAGTGTCCAATGTCTTTCAAAGAGTGGCTCAAGAGTGGCTTGGTTGCCCCGGTGACTTAGGTCTGGCAGTGCTGGAATCCACGGTCCCTGGTGCCCCAGGGCAGGCAGACCTGCAAATACTCCGACTCTCCCCATTTTGGAGATCTCTACTGTGTCGGAAAGGCTGGAAGGTGATGAGACATCCGGAGACAGCGCCGGTTCCTGGGGCAGAGAGCGTGTGCTGTCTCCACCAGAGCGAAATGCCTCAGTACCTGGAGGGCACCCCAGTCTAAGCAGGAGGAGGGAGGTTGGTTTAGGGGGACATCCTTGGTCCATGCATATCTCATCTGGAGGTTCTTGGGTCCCTGGAAGGGACTAGGGAGGGGGAAGGGAGTCTTTCCCCCTGTGCCCCTGGATGATTCCTGAGTGTTGCTAGGATAGGGCACCTTCTGCCTGGTCCTGGGGCGTCCTTCGTGGGGGGCGGGGCGTAGGCCAGGTGGGTGCTCAGTACACAGCCCCAGGGTTAGGTGGGGGCCCCGGGGAGGCATGGTGCAGGGTAGCCGGCTGAGGTGGCTGTTGCTGTAAGTGGGGTCCGCTGAGGTTCTGTGCGTGGTACCAGGAGTTGGTGGGGTCTTCCAGGTAGTTGGGGGAGGCACTGTACGGGAGCGGTGGGGGCAGCTGGTTGCGGGTAGGGGCTGGAGTGGAATGGGAAGACGTGTCCCAGAGGGCGGGTGACGGCGGAGAGTTGCAGGCCATGGAGTCGCTATTGTTGGGGCTGTGCTCCAGCGGCACCTCCCCGTTCTTGTAGAGCTTTTTGAACTTGGAGCGGCGGTTCTGGAACCAGATTTTCACCTGGACAGAATAAGAAAAGAGCAAGCAGTTAGCCTTTCTGGGATGCAAAAAGGAAACCCCACAGGGAGCCCAGTACCCAGCCTCTAGGGGAAACTAGGCAAAAACCCCAGGGCTTCCACTCCCAAGCCAGCGTCTTTCTTTCCAGTTGGAAAAGAACTGCGGCTTAGAACTCTACTGGCCCGGTCCGCCACTTCCAAAGTGCGACCTTAAGCAGGTTACTTAACCTCTCTGGCCTCACCTTCCTCTCATTGCAAAATGTGGACCGTGACAAAGGGTCACTGTGAGGCTCAAGAAACTTAAGACACACAGGATACTTAAATGGTCTACTATGCAGCAAACCCTCAATAAAAAGGCACCCTACTGAGACCTGGGCAGTTTGTGGTATTTTGCCCACATCAGAGGCCCTAAGCCGAGGTTCACAGATACACAGCCACAAACACACACCCACACAGGTATCTCCACACTCAGCACTCACAGCCTCACACAGCCACCAGACGGTAGAGCTACAAATGCAGGCAGATACACCCAGATAAGCACCCACAACATGAACACCCCCATTCACACACAGGGTTCTCGGGGGCTCTGGTTGGGTACTGGGGGTGACCCGGGGACTCAGGTGAACCTGAGTCCCTAAATTTCCCCTGGGTATCTCCCCCTCCGCCTGCCTCTCTCCACCCCATGACTGGCACAAACAATGAATCAGCTCTTCCCCAGGTGACCCAGATCCCCGATGGACCAGGCCCCACGCATCCCAGCGCAACCAAGGCCAGCCTGTCAACACCTGTAGAGAGCCAGGCACCCAACATTCCTCCCCAGAGCGGTGAGACGTGGACGGGTAAAGACTCCCACTTTCTTACTTTTGTTCGGGAACCTCTGGGCCTGACTTTGGCAGAGGCATTTGGGTGCAAAGCGGGACCATATTTTTAAACAAGTGTACATTTTTGTGTATGCCCTAACTGGTGCTCCAGCACATATACTTGCCTTCTGTTTGCAAAATGACCCTTAAAGGACCTCCCTCACTCCTTACATTTTCCTGGCATGTCGCCTGTTTGCCCCCCCCCTTCATCTGGGAGAGAGAAAACACGGACTCCTGTGTCCTGTAACGTTGCTGAGCTGGGAGCTGGGAGTTCTGGGGTGCAGGGGAGGACGTCTCTCTGTGACAGACGTACACAGTTGCATAAGTTCACAAGGATGCACACTGCACCCGTCTGCACTCGCTACTGTAAACCTTTCAACAAACACTGAGACTTTTAGAGTGCTCAACCCACAGGCAAGAGCCGCTGCAATCTGCTGAGGGGCAGGTGTTGAGGGGTGCTTAAAGGCCCAGTCAGGCTCATAGGTACCTCGGTCGCTCACGCTCCCATCTGCCCCCAGGGACTCTTGAGCTTTCAGTACTAACCTGTGTTTGTGTGAGGCCCAGCTGTGCAGCTAGCTCGGCGCGCTCGGGCAAGGCCAGATACTGGGCTTTCTGGAAACGGCGCTGTAGGGCAGCCAGCTGATAGCTGGAGTAGATGGTGCGCGGCTTTCGGACTTTCTTGGGTTTGCCGTTCACCATGCGTACCTCGGCTTCCGGCTCCTCTTTCACCGACACTGCAAGGAGGAACGCACCAGCTCAGCCTCGGCCTGCGACCTCGCACTCTCCAAGATCCCCCTCTGTCGAACGCCGCACCCTCCGGCCCACTGATCTCCCCGGGACTTCTTTGGAGAAACGTTGTGCCGCCCTCGCCCAGGGAGGGAATCGCGGCGACCCAGCCGGACGGGCGGCCGCCCACGACTAGGCGCTCCCAGCTCCGCACCCCGGCCCCGGAGCGCCGGCCCCGGCGCCAGCAAGAGACTGGGCGAGAACCGCGCGGCTTCGCTCAGGACGCATTCCCGGCTCAGCTTCTCGTCTGCGGACCGTCCTCTAGTGACCCACTTAACCGGCGGTGGCGTCTCCCACTCCTTCCAGTCCGCCCATTCCCTTTTAATAAGCTTCCTACTTGAGGATAATTTGTTTCAGGAAAAATGCAAGGATAGTACAGGCATTCTCTCAATTTTTTCTTTCTCTGTTTTCTTTTCCTTCCTCCCCCTCCGTCCTTCCTTTCTCTTCTTTTTCTTTCTTTTTTATTCTCTTTCTTTCTTTCCTCTGCTTTCTTCCGTGCTTTTCTTTACTGTCCTCCCCACATTTGTTTCTCTCTATCCCCACCTCTCTCTTTCTTTCCGCATCTCTATTTCTCAGTCTCTCCTCCCTCCAATTCTGTGACTTCTTTGGGTCTTTCTCCACGTGCCCTTTGCTACTCGGAGTCTCCGGAGAGGCGTCCAGAGGAAGGGCCCCCGGAGCCGACTCCCCTCAAGCTCTCAAGTCATCGCGGGGTGCCGGCTCAAGTGTCCACAGGATAGCAGCGTCGAAGCTTTCCCCCATCCCCAGAACGCGCTCTCTATGACCCCAGCTTCCCTGGAATCTCCAGGAGACCCCGGCGCACAATGCCGCACATAGTGTCGCTTATCCTCTCTGGGGGTCATCTAACCCAACTCCTTCAAACTCTTCTAATTCTTTACCCTTGAGGCTTCCCATTCCCAGACTTCTCTTTTGGGGACCTTCCAAGTGTCTCACACCCTCTCCACAACCCCAGCGTCCTCACCTGGGTCCTGGGCAGGCAGCGGCTGCTCCCGGTAAGCTCCATACTGCCTGTAGGAGCCCCCGTAGGTATATTCCGACTTGGGCGAGTAAGCGCCGGTGCCAGCGAGCCCATTGAGATTGAACTGGTGGTGGTAGGTGTAGGGGTTCACCGTCTGACCGTAGGGCTGGCCCGAGTAGTAGTCATGCTGGGGAGCGCTGTAATAGCCCAGGTCAGTGACTGAAGACTCGGGCAGGGTAGGCGAGTCCTTGGAGCCCGCATGGCAGCTGAGCGAGCTGGAGATGTCGGTGAGGATGCTGCTGAGCTTGCGATCGAAGGAGCCGCTCATGCTGGCGGGCGCCGCAGCTCCCCAGGCCTCCTCCGAGGAGCGCGGAAGCGGGCGGACAGGAACGCCGGGTAGGCGGAGGAGCCCAGGTGGGATGTGTGTCCAGAGGGCGAGGGCAGGGCCTGGTCGCGTCTGGGGGAGGGGGTGGCCGAAGGGCGCTTAGACCATTGCCGGCCGTCGGTCAGTCGCTGCGTGCCTCTCTCCGCGTCCCAAGCCACAGTCAAATGCTGCCAGCTCCGCCCGGCCAGCCGGTTATAGACTCAAATGTTGGAGTCGCAGAGGGAGGCTCCTGCGCGCTGATTGGCTGCAAGTCTTGCCTTCGAGGCAAAACATGCTCGCGCTTTCTCACTGGCTCCCCCAACCCTCTTTGTTGTTACCCCAAATGCACACACACACACACACACACACACACACACACAGAGAGAGAGAGAGAGAGAGAGAGAGAGAGAGAGAGAGAGAGAGAGGCCACCGCCACCACCTCCACGTTTCTCCTGCGCTCAAGCCCAGAAAAATTCTCGAAGCAGGGGATGAGTGGAGGGGTTGGTTGTGCAGAGCCCCCAGGATCAACCCGTCTGTTTTCGTGGCTAGGGGTGGGCTTAGGTGAGATGAGGAAGGAGGGGAATTTGTCCATTGGGTATTTGTGGAAGGAGGTGGTCCTTGGTGATGTACGTGTGTACTATGCAAATGACAGACAGATAAAGTGGCAAAGACCCAGGGTCCACAAAAATATTTTGACCGCTTTTAAAATCCGAAAAAAAATGGAAAAGAACTTCCATGTTGAAAAAAAGTTTGAGTACATTAATATATTATCTTTATGACACTGCAGTCATGTAATTTTTAAAATTATAAAAGGAAGAGTCTCGCCAAGCAAAAGTCTGGCCTGCAAAAGTCCTAAGCTGAACTTGAGAGCGTCCACTGGAGCGAGACTGTATTGTATGGATTTAGGGGCTGCTCTAGAGAATGGAGGTACCCCAGACTATATGTGTGCAGTTTCAGAGATGGACCAGGTAGAGCTGAGAGACCTGTGAGGCGGTAGTCCCTACGAGGTTGGCTTTCTGCGGACTTATATTGGTCTGGGGGCAAGTTCCACACAATATGGGAAAGCCCTTGGGAGGACGGACTTCGTTAAGAGTTAAGGATAGAGGATTTTATATGTTCCACAAAATTCCAAAGGTCTGTCATGCGTGCAAGAGTGCCTGTGAGAGAGTGTGTCTGTGTGTGGGAGTGTAGGATTGTGAACTACCACGGTCAGCTGTGCATGCCCGAATGTGCATAGATCGCTCACATCCATCTATTTCCAATAATTAAGAGTCATGGCACGTCACTCGGTTTCTTCCCTCCCTGAAGACCCTGATGAAAAGGCTTCTTGCGCTGGAGCAATCTCCAACTCCCATTTCCTAACCCTGTCTGGCTCTTACCGGTTCCCAGGTAAGAGTTACTGTTCCGGGTGCCAAACCCATTTCTCTACTGCATCCCACTTCTGCTTCCCAATCTAATCCTAGAGAGAAAGAGGGCTTTTCCCAATTTCAATTCTTAACACCCCCGCCCTCCCCCATCGCCACCCACCCCGCCTTCCTTAACCTGGCATTGTCTCTCCCCTTGCTTTGCTAACCAGGACGCACCGTGTCGAGGACACACAGTACCAGCACGCCACCTCGTGGTTTCTTCTGGGTTCTGCAGGCTGTCTTAAAGGCGCAGTGCTCTCTCCCATCCCGCAGAGAGCAAAGGGGTCTCATTCTGTATAGAGTGTGTAGGGGGCTCGGTGAAGCTTTCCAACGCCAGACCCTATCACAGGATGACGAGCCTGGAAAAACTTGGGCTTGGAGGAGCAGAGGGCCTAGATCGGGGAGCAGGGACAGGAGGAGGTGACCGCCTGGCCTGGGCCGCCCCGGGAAGCCGCCGCGTGGGAAAGGTGGGGGCGGGGGCGGGCGAGGGGAGCGCTATCTGTCTGTCTATCTGAGCGTCCCCCCAGCTCCTATCGCCCGCCGCTGCGAGCTCGTGGCGGGGCGAGTTGCCACCCGCTTTGGATGCCCTCTGTTCTTCTGCCAAGAGGGCGCCCAAGGAGCCTGGGGCGTTGGGGGCAGGAAGGGCACTGGGCTGCCGGTTTCCCTCCCAGGATGCTAGCGGGGGCGGCGGGCAGGGCCTGCTTTGGAGCCCCCAGCTGCCCACAGGGAAGGGACAGCGTCGGGCAAACCCTGTCTCGTGGGTTCGTTCATTCATTTGGTGGGTGACAGGTGATTCAAAGACGCCCTAATCTCTCCTCGCCCCACCTGGGCCTGGCTCCTGAGCAAAACGTGAGTGAGCACAGGAGCCTTGGGGGTTGTAGTGAGTTATTTTAGGGTAATTTCTAAGGTCTGTTGTATTCTAGAAATGGACTGAAATCACAACATCAGCAGCGTCAAGAGGCGTTTAAGGCCAGGCGTGGCGGTGCACACCTTTAAAACACCAGCAGAGACGGCTGAATCTCTGTGAGTTCAAGGCCAGCCTGGTGTACACAGAGAGTTCCAGGACTTCCAGGTTGTGTAGAGAGATCCTGTCTTGGGGGAGGGGAGGAGGAGGAGGAGGAAGAAGAGGAGGAACAGGGTTTCTCGGTGTAGCCTTGACTGTCCTGGAACTCTCTCTGTAGACTTGGCTGGCCTTGAAA
>JAQHUG010000027.1:908089-961818 GCA_028555095.1 Dicrostonyx torquatus
AGGCAGAGGCAGGCAGATCTCTGAGTTCAAGGCCAGCCTGGTCTACAGAGCCAGTTCTAGGGCAGCCAGGGCTAGGTAAAGAAACTCTGTCTCAAACAAACCCCAAAAACCAAAAATAAAATAAAATAAAAACCCATCCACAGACAAACAAAAAACCAAAATCACTGGGTCACATACCTATCCCCCAACCAGTTACTGTCTCCTAAGGGATGGTACAATCTGGGTTCTTGGCTCACTCTCTTGGTGTAAAAAAATGACCCTCCCTCTTCAGGGGGAGGCCCTTCCCAGAAGAGGGTCTGGATGCCGCACAGGCAGAAGCATCAGGGCTGGCCATTACCCCCTTGGCAGGGAGCCAAAGTACTTTCCGTTAAATCATTTTGGGCTTAATCCCTGGAGCCAAACAAACACGTATCCATTTTATCACTTCCCGTATAATGTTGAAGTGACCTATTGATGTTTCTCTCACAGAACAACAAGCTCTCAAGGGCAGGGATCACATTTGCTTCCTACCCCGTCCTCTTAATCTTGCACTCAGCCAGGCATATACCACAGTCCTGTTGCCAGGTCTGCTCTGGGCTGGCACGCTGTAGTACCGAGATCAGATCACGCTGGGCTACAGGAATCCCTGTCTCGTGTTTTTCTTCCTTCTCTTCCTGGATTCCTTTAGCCCAGTCACCTGGACATGACGATCGACCCTGTCACAACCGGTCACTTCCCAGTTTGAAAGCCACACTGACTCATGTGTGTCTCCTCTTCTTTCAGCCCATCTCACTAGCCGCTCGCTGGATCCCCTGAGCATTTCCCCCTGAAGCTCAACCCTGATGGTCCCCACCCTGGCTGATGCACAGGCATCAGTAGCCTCCGTCCCCAAGGCAATGGGTATATGGAAGGGGTCAGGCTCTGTGAACTGCTGGTGTTATGTGTGGCTTGTCTGTGCTGTGGAGTCCCCAGACAAACCCTGGGAGGTGTCAGTCTCAGCAGCTGTGGAAGCCAATTCCTTGTAAAAAAAAAAAATCTCCCAGGTGTTCACACAAATTCTGTTCCCTAAATATGGATGTAGGTGCCTCCCCAGAATAGCTGGGTGGAGCAGGTAGAGAAAAAAATCCCAGGATTTATCTTAAAACGGGAAGGGATGCAAAGAAAATGACAGCCAATATACCTGCCTAGCACTGTGAACTTAGGAGGAACTCCCAATGGTTAGACAGGTGTGTGAGACAGCCTGGTGGCCCAGGCCTTGCTTGAGTTGAACACTGCTCTGCAGCACAAAGACTCAGGCTTGAAGCATTGAAAGCCTCCCAGGATGGGTACTGGCCTCACTGGGACACCATGGAGGTTCCGTGGGCAGAGCACCTCAGTCAGGACCAGGGAAGGGAGGAGTCAGTCCGATACTTCCACCTACTGATTTCAAATAGGCTGTGCCCTTCCAAGATCCCCCCTCTTTCTGAAGGCCTAGAAGGCTTTATTTGCCCCAGTTAAATTGCGGTCCTATACCTAATGAGGGTATCAGAGTAAACATAGGGTATCAGTGTGACTTCATCACATCTGGGCGCGTCCTCCCTGGGACAGAGAGCAAATAAGCAACTGAGTGTATGTGTGTACTGCCTCTGGCTCTGGAGGCTGAGAAGCAGGATAAAGAGGGAGAGAGGTGGGGGTGGGGAACAAAATGCTGAAGACGTTATGCAGTATAGGCAGACGAACCCATAGCATCTTAGAGCCATAGTTTCACCAATGGAAAAGAGAGAGAGAGAGAGAGAGAGAGAGAGAGAGAGAGAGAGAGAGAGAGACATGTCCAAAGTCACACAGCGATGCTTTCTGTCTGTCTCTGGGGTAGAGGCATTTCCTCCGACTGGAGCCTCTGAGCTTGCATATGACCCTGGTGGTTCTCCTCACTGCCCTAGGAAGCAGTGGAGGATGGCTCTGGGCTGAATCTGCCCCCTCTCTGGAGAGAGAAGCCAGGCAATTCCTTCACTTGGGTTGAGAGGCCTCAATTAACTTCATAGATCTTGAAGTTGGAAAAGAGACAGATGGCAACAGCCAGAGTACAATCCTCCTGTTGCAGTGTGGGGATGGCGGGGAGCCCTGTCTACCCTCTCTCTGCCTGGGGGAGCGAGAGAGGAAAAAAAGATCAAATTGCAGGTGGATTTTTCCAAGCATCAGGAATCTCTCTGGAAGAAAAATAAGAGGTTCGTGGCAAACGGCTATCAGTCTACAGTTAGAAGAACAAGATGGGAGGATTGTGGGTTCAAGGCCAGCTCGAGGAAGAGCCAAATTCGAGAGTCCTTCCCTGTGGGGAAAGCGCTTATCGTGGCTGCAACTACCCTTGTCACCACCAGGCGGCAGGCCCGCCCGCTTCCAAAGATCTAGCGGCTGGGAATTACGATAACTTGGTTGGATGATAGATTTGCTTATTCATGCTTCGTTCATTCATTCAATTATCATTCATTCATGTTTTTTTTTATTTTAATTTCCCAAGCACTTTGATTTCTCACATGTGCCAGCAGACATTGTTTTCGGTGTGACCAGGACGGAGAGGATGTTCTAGGCGCTTCACCCTCCCTCTCTGCTCAGCAGCCGGTGCAGGCTGTCGGTCGCCAGGACTACAATGGCGGCAGGTGTTTGTGGGCCAGGTCTGAAGCCGCAGGACCTACTGCCTGGGTTGCTTCCCGCTGCGGACACTTGGGATAATGCCCCTATTCCTTTATTCTGTAGCAGAGCCAGCGGGCAGAGGGCCCTGAACGAAGTTTGGATCACTTCCCCATATATCAGGTCACCCGCAGTGGGTCTCAGGTGTAGCCACACAGTGGTCCCTGGGGCTGAGGTTTTCTCCATGTCTCTTCTTCCTCTAACAGGCTTAACCTCAAACCGCGGATCCCAGCCCCCCTCTCCTGCCGCTTCCTTCTGCTCTCTTCAGCAACTTTTTCTAGAAGTATACGTCTAGGGAGCTGAGAGTGGATAATAAGAGAGCCTTAGGCCGGGGGTGCCTGGGAACCCATCGGTTCAGCCCCCACCCCTACCCCAGCCCCCTGTATTTATTTCCAAGTCACTAGTTTCCTGTGTGTTGGAAGCATCCACTCTCTGGCTGTTGACAGATCCCTCCGAAGCATTTCCTCTAGAGACTAGAGACTTCAGGCTGTACACTGTCCAGGCCTGAGTTCCTTGCACACAGCCTGCCTGCACTGCCCAGATGAAGGTGGGCTGCGTTACTTAATGAAGGCAATTGCACACAGCTGTGAAGAGGGATGGCATGGGGACCTACCTGTGCCTAGGCAGGGTGGTGTGCCCTGAGATGACACTGACGAACTTCTCAGTACGTGGCACCCTTTGTCCACGGAGCTACCTTGATATAAGGTGGAAGGGCCTGCTTTCCACCCTAGTAAGGACCAAAGGTCCTCAGTTTATTCTCTAAGGACCCTGAGCCCTGGTGGGCCCGGAGCATCTTACAAGGTCCCTGCCCCCAGAAGAGATCTGCCACTCCTGCTCCAGCTTCCTCCTCCCTGGTGACTCAACAGCACAGCTCAGCTGGGAGGCATCTGGCTGTGCCCACATCTCTGGCATCTGGCCACTGGCCCCACACTCAAGGCATCTACTAAGACCTTCTTAGCCTCTCCCCTCCTCTTCAGCGCTGCGTTCACCAAATCCCCCAAGTACATCCCATCTAAGGGGGGGGGGAAGGTCTGGTGCCCCAGACGCTCCTGTGCCAGGTGGAGTGGGAGTTCCCCTCTTATCAGCTCATCACATTCCGAGCATTCCCACCGGGCTGAGTTGGGGAGGTCAGCAGGCAGAAGAATGCTGAGGGCCTTAAAGTCCAGGGCCTGGGTCTGCTGGTCAGCCTTAGCTGGGCTCCTGTGGTGCTGGCCCTGCTCCCTCTCCTCCCTGCACCTCTTACAAGCCTTCCTCTACCTTGTACACAGCTCCACAGTCTCCTCTCAGAGGCTGTCCCTCGGCACAGCCCCCCCCCGACTGTTCTTCCTTCCCCTCCATTTTTTCTCCACCTTCTTTCTCAGCCTTCTTCTGCCATTCCCGAATAATGGTGAGTTGAGAGACAAGCTGCATAGGGTTCTGTTCCAGCCCTTCCTTCTGTGTGCCATCTTCTGTGTGTCTTGGGTCTAGGACTTTCGCTCTCCAGTCATGGGTTCCTTCCACTTTTGGGAACACTGTGTTCTGGGCTTCCAGTCCCTGGCTCTAGACCTTACTTCCTTTCCCCCCAAACATACCATACACACACACCACGCACACCCCATGCACACCACACACACACACATGAGAGAGAGAGAGAGAGAGAGAGAGAGAGAGAGAGAGAGAGAGAGAGAGAGAGAGAGAGAGAGAGAAATCTGGCTCTCTATATCCTGGAGAGATTTCTTTCCTATCTTTTCAGGGCTCATGTAAAGGCCAGCCTTCCTGCCTCCCATGTGGACCCAGGCCCCTTCCTCTCTAGCTGCAGGAGCGATGGTAGATATTGATTAGGTCAGTACTTCAATAGACTTGTCTTAATCCTAAAATTGGGTATGCTAGCCAAGTGCTCTACCAACGAGCTGCATCCCCAGTTATCTGGAGCATGTTTAGTCAGAAACAGATGTTTATGTCTTTCCTCAATGTCAGAATTTATTGAATAACTAATACATCCACAAGCTGCATTGGGTTGGCTGGCAGCAATTTGCCAAGTGGTCCTGATTTTTCCTGTGGTCGTTAACACACAACACAGCTTTATCTTTTTGGTTTTTGTTTGTTTGTTTTTTGTCTTTTTTCGAGTCATGTTTTCTCTGTGTAGCTTTGTTGCTTGTCCTGGAACTAGCTCTTGCAGACCAGGATGACCTCGAGCTCACAGAGATCTACCTGACTCTGTCTTCTGAGTGCTGGAATTAAAGATGTGCACCACCACTACCCAGCAACACAATTTCTTCTATGCTAACCTTAACTATTGATATTAGTTCTCAGATCACACATTAACACTTCGTATAATAGCAGGGCAGGGGTGTAAGGGGGTAGCTCATGTCTTTAATCCCAGCATTTGGGAAGCAGAGGCAGGCAGATCTCTATGAGTTTGAGGCCAGACTGGTCTACAGAGTGAATTACAGGACAGCCAGGGCTACACAAAAAAATCCTGTCTCAAAACAGATGAGCAAACAAGCGAACAAAACCCCACAACACCTCATCCAATAATACACACAGGTTACAGGATCGCTAAGAACGAGGCGGTGGAGTTCACAGAGGTTGTCCGACAGTGGGAAGCAGAGCTGACCTGAGGTCTAAGGAAGTCTGTGGCTGACCAGATAAGGAGTCTTACTACAGGAAGGAAACCAGATAAGAAATTTTATGAACTGCAGGCCCAGAACTACTCAGGCACACAGCTGTCAAATGCAAGTCCAGGTGACAGGCCGTTTGAAGGTCAGTTTGAAACGTGCTGAATGTCATTCATGAGCAGGAGAAACTGAGTTGAAATTGGAGCGTGGAGACAGAGGCAGGAGTCCTAGGATGTGATAACTGTCCTGGACAGAGTCTGTGACAAGGGACCAGGCTAGTCAGTGGGCCTGTCCTATTTGAACTCGGCTGCCCCTTCTTCCCAGGTAGAGGGTTTTGTTGGGGGAGGGGATTGATAAGCTCTGATGTTTGTGATGGTTGGTTGTATGCTCAGGTGTCACTATTTCTTTTTTTTTTTTTTTTGAAATCAATCTTCCATTCCTTCTTTTTTTTTTAAAGTATCTTTTAAATATTTATTTATTTATTATGTATACAATATTCTGTCTGTGTATATACCTGCAGGGCAGAAGAGGGCACCAGACCTCATTACAGATGGTTGCGAGCCACCATGTGGTTGCTGGGAATTGAACTCAGGACCTTTGGAAGAGCAGGCAATGCTCTTAACCTCTGAGCCATCTCTCCAGCCCGTGTCACTATTTCTTAGCACAAATCTGTGCCTCCTGTTGTGTTGATGGCTGGTTATTTGTGTAAACGAGATACAGAGTCATGGGGCAGAGATGGTTCAGGCTGTAAGGCACTTGCTGGGGAACCTGACCTGGGACTGCCATCTCTGGGCCTCACACAGTGCAAGGAGAGAACCAGCTCCCCAAAGTTGAATGTGGCATGGTAGGCACACACACACGTGCACACACTCGAGTGTGTGCGCATGCACATACCAGATGAAGAAGTAAAATGTGACAGGCAGTGGTGGCACATGCTGTTAATTCCAGGACTTGGAAAGCAGAGGCAGAGGCAGAGGATCATTGTGAGTTTGAGGCCAGGCTAGTCTACAGAGTGACAGGACAACCCAGAGAAACCCTATCTCAAAAAAACAAGCAAAAAACAATTAAAATAAATAAAATAAAAATGTAATGAAAAAGATATAGCAAGGTGTGGTAGTATACATGCTTAGTCTCAGCCCTTGGAAGGCAGCGGCCAGCAGATTTCTGAGTTCGAGGACAGCCTGACAAACGTAAAGAGTCTCAGTTCAACCAAGATGACATAGTGAGACCATGTCAAAAGGGGAAAAAAGAACACAAAGTCATTGTTTCTTTGCATTTATACTCAAAATGAAGTAGTTGGGTCAAGGTTGTTGCTTTATAAAATGGAGTCAGTCTGGGTTAGGTACAACATTGGTACAACACAGAGTAACCTGGAACAATAACAGTCTGTCCTTACTAGTTCCTTAGCCCATTAGTTTTTTAGTTTAAGAAAAGATCTCGCCATGTGGCCCAAGCTGGCTTTGAAATTGCAATTCTCCTGCCTCAGCCTCCTAAGCACTGAGACTTCAGGTGTACACTGCTATACATGGCTTACACATTTCTTAGCTAAGAAACCAGAAGTATCTAAGTATAAAGGTGACATTTGAGAAATTATTACACATTAGAATTGGAATTAAGTGATCATTAGAGAGACAGGCAGGAGAATCACAAGTTTGAGACTACATAGTCTGTGTCTCAAAGAGAAGAAAAAAAGCCACCATTTAGCAAATGTCAAAGGGGATATAGCGGGAGTTAGGTAGGAGCTAATCTAGCACAAGGCCCTATGTCCATCTTAAAAAGAGAACGAGGCCGATGATGGTGGCACACACCTTTAATCCCAGCACTCAGAAGGCAGAGGCAGAAAGATCTCTGTGGGTTCGAGGCCAACGTTGTCTACAAGAGCTAGTTCCAGGACAGGCTCCAAAGCAACACAGAGAAACCCTGTCTTGAAAAGCAAAACAAGAGAAAGAGAAAGAGAGGCTGTAATAATAAATAAAAAAAGGCAAAGTGGGTATCTTTTGGCAGGCTCTGCCAAGGTATGCCACTAAGCAAACATACCATGAACAGCAGAGTTAATGCAAGAGGATTATTGGGGGGGGGGTGACGAAAGGCCGAGTTGGACTGGGGACATGAGAGAAGCAGAGGAACAGAGAGACAAAAAGAGTGAGCTGTGCCTGGCGGGCACTTTTAAGGGTTACACACGTGGCGCAGCTGACAGTGGAAAGGCACCTGGCAACAGATGACGACATAGCTGCTTTGGTGGCAGAGGCTGCTGCTGCTGAGGCAGAAACTAACAGATGGAGCTGGAGGCGAGGGAAGTGCAGTCCTACAATGAGCAGAAATGAGAAGGCCCCACAGGGAAGTGAACCAAATTCTTGTGGCAACTGGTGGAGTCCACACACCGCTTTGACATCAATTAAAGCTGAGCATTTGCAATCTGTTTCCAGGCCCAGCCAACAGAGAAGCATCCCCAGTGTCCTGAAAGACACACGCAAGAATATCCATCCCAGCACTATGGTTGACAATCCAGCTAGAAAACAACAAGAAATAAAACTCAGATGTCCATCAGCAGTGAACACATAAGCGATGTCATGTTTCTAGAATGGCAAACTACACAGCAGAGCAAAACAAGAACCAACACTCACAAGAACAACCTGGACCCATCTCACAAGTTCAAGAGTATAATGTTGCAAAAAAGTAAAAACAACCTGTTACCCCGTCACCAATGACAAAGGAGCTGGAGAGATGGCTCAGTGATTGAGAACACTGGCAGCTCTTGCAGGGGACCCCTGTTTGGTTCTCTTTACTAACATGGTGGCTCAAAAAACATTTTAAATTCCAGTTCCAGCTTTAAGACCCTCATTCGGCCTCTGTGGGCTCTAGGCACGTATATGGTTTGTAGACAAACATTGAGGCAGAAGACCCATACACGAAAGACAAAATAAAATAAAAATCTAAACATGAAGGGCGCTTATTCTATGGCTGTGTTGATAGCAAGTTCCAAACAGGCGTAACTAATCTGTGGGACAGAATGAAGATGGCAGTGACACGCAAGGAGGCAGAGATTGGCAGGTCATACGGAAGCTTGGGAAACGCTGGGACTATCCTATTTCAAGACCTGAGCTCCGGTACTCACCTGTGGCTCTTTTAGAAAACCCATGCAAGGGCTGGAGAGATGGCTCAGAGGTTAAGAGAACTGACTGCTGTTCTGGAGATCCTGAGTTCAATTCCCAGCAACCACATGATGGCTCACACCCATCTACAATGAGATCTGGTGCCCAGAACACTATATATATATAATAAATAAAATTAAAAAAAAAAGAAAACCCATGCAATGTTTTGTCTTGGTTTACATCTCAATAAAGCCTTTTATGTTGAGGGATGAGGAGGTGTTTGAGTGGGTACAATGTTTGCCCTGTAAGCATGAGAACTTGAGTTCGGATCCGCAGACCCCTTGTAAAGCTACACACAGAAGCATATATCTATAACCCTGCCTCTCTTAAAGTGAGGTAGGAGGTGGAGACCAGAGAATGAGTCCCGGAAGCCCTTGGGCCAGCTAGCCAGGCTCATGAAAAGCTAGCAACATAAAAGAAACTATGTCTCAAAGTGGAATGTGAAGTCGACACCTGAAGTTGCCCTCTGACCTCCATGACACTCTGGCGTGCACATCCTCACACTCATGCATGGACGGAAACAGCCTCCCTACCTCCCCATCCCCCACTGATTAGAAAACATTTCCACTGACACAAAAGTGGTCCAAAGGGAGCTATCTCTTCAGCCGTCCTAAGTCCCAGGGCTCTGACATGGGAAGTTCAGAGTGCCAGGTTCTCCTCCTATTTTGTCCTCAGTCTGGAAGACTCTGGATGTGCCCTCCCCTTCTGCAGCTCACTTTCCCCTGTCTTTATAAAGCGGGAAGGAAAGAACCCATGCAGGCACTGGCTATAGTAAAGGATGCCGTGAGGAAGGCCTCTCTACTGGGCCCTCTAGAATGTGAAGAGGGCAAGAGAGGCAGGTCTAGCTAGCGTACAAGCCAGGGCGAAGTGGAGCTCTTGGAGAACACTTCCCATGGTGTGAAAAGAGCTGAGGATAGAGACGGAGACGAGGATAAAAACCTGCGGTAACGACAAGCAGGGGCAGCCAGAGCACACATGACTGCCAGGGTCCACACTGGGTAAAAGCTGGGGGAACACGACTGCCAGGATCTTACTGTGTAAAGGGCTGACTCCTTCGCACTCCTCCCACCTCCAACTGGGATGTGGCAGGCCCCAGTGCCTTGGGAGAGATAGCCCAGGGGTTTGGGTTTGGTTCCATTCCATACCTGGCCTGACAAGAGTTCAAAGCCACTGGCTTCTTCAGGCAGCTGAGAGGCAGAGGAAATGAAGAGAGGATGCTGAAGAGCAGGCTGGCCAGAAACCCACTTCTGGTTTTCCAACCTGGCCAAGACAGGTAGGCTAGAAGTTTGAAGAATCATGGAGAAACAGCGGGTAAATTAGATGTGGTTCTGTGCCCACACAGGTCAGAGAATTTTCCTGCACTACTGAAGACTGTGGGCCAACCCTTCTGGCTAAATATGAATACACACACACACACACACACACACACACACACACACACACACACACGTTGAAGACCCATCTGCCTGGCATGGCATCTAGAGGTTCAAGAAGAGCCCCACCTCAAATCTCAAACGGACCTGAGTGTCCCCAAAGCAAGGGATCTCTGTGGGCCCCAGACCTCTGTGAGAGTCAGTTGGCTCTAAGCAGTAAGGAACAAGGTTCTAGCCCCTCGCATCAACTCAAGGGTAGCTTAGAGGAACTGATGCTGAAGCCAGGGAGGAGAGTAAAGGAGCTGCACCCACCATCAAGTCTGTCCCCATGACGGGTGGGTGCATCGGTTGGTTTTGTGTGTCAGCTTGACCCAAGCTAGAGCCATCAGAGAGGAAGAAGCCTCAGCGGAGGAAACGCCTCCAGGAGATCCAGCTGTAAAGCATTTTCTCAATTAGTGATGGGGGGACCGCCCATTGTGGATGGTGCCATCCCTGGGCAGGTGGTCCCGGGTTGATGTGGGATTCCCCTCTGTATGCTATGAATGTCCTTTGTTACCATTGGTTAATAAAGAAGCTGCTTTGGCAGAGCAGAATAGAGCAAGCAGGAATCCCAAGCAGATAGAGGAGAAAAGGAGGCGGAGTCAGGGAGACTCCACATAGCTGCCGAAGGAGAAAGACATGAGTCATCAGCCAGAACCTTAACAGTAAACCCTGAGCCTCATAGTAAAATACAAAATAATAGAAATGGATTAATAAGATATAAGAGTTAGTTAATAAGCCTGAGCTAATCAACTGAGCAGTGTTGTAATTAATATAGTTTCTGTGTGATTATTCACATCCAGCCAGCCTGGAAACTAATAAGCAGTCTCTGCCTACACTGGGTTCTAGAAGAAGGGGGCTGAGAAAGCTGCGGGGAGCAAGCCAGCAAGCAGTCCTCTTCCACAGCCTCTGCATCAGCTCCTGCCTCCAGGATCCTGCCCTGTTTGAGTTCATGTCCTGACTGCCTTCAGTGGTGAACAGCAACACGGCAGTGTAACCCTTTCCTCCCTAACTTGCTTTATGGTCCTGGTGTTTTGTCACAGCAATAGAAACCCTGACTGAAACAGGGGGCTTGCCAGGATTCTCAGACTTTTGACTACGATGCTTCCCAAGGACCCCAGTTCTCACAGATTGATCACAAGCATAGCTCAGGCTATCAGTACAAAAAGTATAAGGGAACATGTTTCACAGTCTGTGTTGCATGGTGTGTCATGGTGCATCTGTGGAGAGGCTGGAGCACAGGCAGGAAGGCTACCCTGTGGAGATGGAGGCAGACCCTGTCCGTGGGCCAGGAGCAGCGCTGAGAGGGCTCTGTTTGCTGTGGTCAAAGAGGCTCCAGTGATGTGAGCTGAGGAACTACAGGGATGGGATGTGTGGGGAACAGAGGAAGCCCTGAGTGCCGTGCATTGCTGACATGGGCATTGCCATGTCAAGGACCCAATGCCTCAGGCCCTGGGGGCGTGGCAATGCCTCGAGGGACGGCAAGGCTGTCTTCTTGCCTGAGTGTGAATGCAGACAATGAGCCCAGGCTATCTACCAGTGTGTATAAAAACTAGCAACTGTGGCTCCGAGCTCCTGGATAACTGAAACCCAAGACTGCTCCTCTATACAGATCTAGCTGATCCCTCCCCTGAGGTCCTGGGCTGTGGCATAGTTGGTGTGTTCCTTCAGAGCTAGTTCACCTGATCTCAGCTTTTCTGTATGTGTGTCTGTGTGTCTTTGTTCCCTCACTACCCGAGTCAGGTTTCACCCGATGTGGCAGCCATGGTCCCTAGAGCCATGGAGGTCTGGGGTTCAAGACTCAGCTCTATGCGGGGCAGTGGTGTCACACGCTTTTAATACCAGCACTTGTGAGGCAGAAGCAGGCAGATCTCTGTGAGTTCAAGTCCAACTCGGTCTACAGAGTGAGTTCCAGGACTGAGAAACCTTGTCTCAAAAAACAAAAAATAAGACTCATCTGCAAATGCCTTTTTCAGAGAGGCCACCCCACCCTCATATTAAAGCCCAACCACTAGGAATACTGACACTCCAATAGGCTTCATTTCGGGGTGTCTCTTCACTGATGCCTCTCATGAACTGAGGAGAGGGGTCTATAATCCTCTTCAAAGCTTTTGTGAGGACTTTGAGCCATAAGTCCTGGAGTGAACCCTGGGTCTCCTGCATTCTAGACAATCACCCCCTAAAGGGGAACTCCAGCCTCTCCAGGATTCCCCCTTCCCTCCTTCATTCTCTCCTCTGCTCCCCTTTCTTTCTCTGGCAGGGTCTTATGTACCCTAGGCTGGCCTCAAATTGGATATATAGCTGAGCATGACCTTGAGCTTCTGGTGTTCCTGCCCCCACCTCTTGAGGAAGTTTGCCACCATGCCCAGTTTATGCAGTGTTGGGGGTGGAATCCGGCGCTTCCTGCTTGATGGTCAAGCAAGCAGCTTCCTATCTATGCCTCCAACCCTTCTAGGACTTTCTAAGTTTTCCAGAGGGGAGTTGGCTCTGAAGGAATGGGGTTGGCAGAGAGTGGTAGTCATAAAACAAGAATGTTACAGAAGTCTGGGAAGCAGAAGGAAGATGTGTGGCTTGAGAAGAGGGCCCAGGCTCTTGTGGCTGCCCCTATGCCACTCTGATCTCAGGGTGGGCCTGCTCTTGCTGTGCTGTCTCAGGACCCCAAAAGCTGTAGAAAATGTAACCAGCTGCCCCTAGGTCAGCTGAGTTCAGCACTTCTCCAGGTCCACCCTTGCCTGTACCCAGTCCCAGCTAGTCTGGGGGAACAGAGGCAGAAAAGGAGCCCAGGTCCTCTTCTATACGGGAGCCTTGAATCAAGGGGGGCTTCCTCTGACAGAGTCCCTAGACTGTGCTGGAACAGGCTTCTTCTCTGAGTTTCTGCTCCAAACTGGGCACCAGGTGCTGAGGGAGACAGAAAGGACAGTGAGGTATTGATCCTGTGCTCTCAGGACTCTGGCTTATCCTAGGACTGACAAGTTCCAAGGAGGACACTCTTAGGAAAGCTTGAAGTACTCTGTGAAAG
This sequence comes from Dicrostonyx torquatus, assembly GCA_028555095.1. Classification (NCBI taxonomy): domain Eukaryota; kingdom Metazoa; phylum Chordata; class Mammalia; order Rodentia; family Cricetidae; genus Dicrostonyx; species Dicrostonyx torquatus. The sequence continues at coordinate 920,913 of JAQHUG010000027.1, forward strand.
GAGTCAGGTCAGGCTCCCTCGAAGAATACAACAGTGTTTTAAAGGCTCCTTCAGGCCGGTGGGATGGCTCAGTGGGTAAGCCCCCAGCTGCCATTGTGGCAGAAGGAAAGAACCAGCTCTGGCGAGTTGTTCTCTGATGGCCATGTGCATACTGTGGGGTGCTGTGTGCATGTGTGTGCACACGCATGCAGTGTGTGTGTGTGTGTGTGTGTGTGTAAGAAATGCACACTTGAAGAATGAAGGGGACTCACTAGGAAACTGATGGTTCTCAGGGCTCGGTGGGGGAAACGATCCCCTGTCTTGTCAAGAGAGGCTTACTTGAAATCCAAGTTTAGTTGCGTGAACCACGCCAAAGAGGAAAATTGTTCTTGTCTCTAATGAAAGCCCCCACCCCGAAAAGCACTGCAGGGACAGTGGTGGCTAAGGAGATGGGCCTTCCACACTACAACGGAATCCATGGCCACTTCTGGCCTCTTCCTACTAAGCCTCTTTTGGGTGGGTGGCACCTGGATTCCTGTCTCAGCCTGTCTGCAGACATGAGAGTTTGGGAGAGACAGGGACTAAGGGAGAGGAAGAGCAGAAAAGGGGGGGCGGGTGGAAGCAGGTCATAGGGGCAGAGAAAGGGTGGGAAAGAAGAATCCAGAAGGGGGCCTGGGCAAGGCCCTGGGGTATTGGGCCAGACTCTCAGATTAGCTTCAACCAGAGTGAGAGGCACTTCTGAAACACCCGGCAGCAACTTTTTAACTTTTTGGGGGCCACTCTAACCTCTCACTAGCAGGTAGTTCTGGGGTGTCATAGGGCTGTCACATATGGTGTAACCAAATGCCCCAAGGAGAAACCCCCATTGTTAAGGTTGTTAGGCAGCTGGCCTAGAACAACATCCCTGCTCCTGTCAGGATTCTTATTTGTTCCCTTGCTCTGCCTCCTAGGCCTGCCTCCTGCCCAGGATGTGAGGCAGGCAGAGGCTTGTCTGACCCCACCTGGCCCTGGGGGAGTCCCTTCTTGGGAGCTGGGTAAGGCAAGGTAGGGAGTTAGCAAGACTGCTTGCTGCTCCCACCCTAGTCCAGGAGGCTCCTCCCTGTCCCAGCTCCCCCACCTCTCCAGAGAGCAGGCTTGAGCCTTGGGATGCAACCAGATTCCTTCAAGGCGGGTGGGCCACAGAAGCTGCTATTCCATAAATCTCCCCCACCTCTACCCCAGGGCTCCTGCCTCCCTTTGTCCCTCCCTGTGCCTAGGGCTGCTTAAGTGAGACGAGTAATGGACAAAACGCAGGGCCTGACCCCAGGTCCTTGGCCGTAGGCCCAGCACTAGGAACACTGTCAGTAAATATTTGGGGAGTGAATAATGCCCCCTCCCCCCAACAGCCAACTCTTTCCTGCAACCAGAAGCCCTTCCTTTGAGAGAAGGTCTTGGTGGCCATCCCTTTGCCTTTTCACTGAGAGAGCACCAAAGATCTGGGTGATGGGACCTTGAGTATTACCGGGTTGGTCCCAGAAGAGAGCCCTAGGTGGGCAGCTCCATCTCAGCCATCCCCCTGCCTCTTAGCTGGTGTAGGAAAGCGACTGAGGGTTTGGAGAGATGGCTCAGCAGTTAAGAGCACTGCTGCTCTTCCAGAGGACCCAGATTCAATTCCCAGTACCCGCATGGCAGCTCACAACCATCTGCAACTACAGTTCCAGGGGATCTGAAACCCTCACACAGACATGAATACAGGCAAATTTAATTTATTTGAAAGAATAAATTAAAAAAATATATGAAGTCAGGTGGTGGTGGCACATGTCTTTAATCCCATTGTATGGAAGACTGAGGCAGGTGGATCTCTAAGTTTGAGGACAGCCTGGTCTACAGAGTGAGTTCCAGGACAGCCAGGACTACACAGTGAAACCCTGTCTCAAATGTGTGTGTATCTATATATCTATATATGTATACATATATACATATGTGTGTGTGCAGAAGTGACTAAGATAGTTGATCTATGTTCTCTCCAGGCTGGAGACCCCAGACCATCTCAAGGAAGCACAGACTTCCTTGGAACAGGTGATTTTTCTGAACTCGATCTTCTGTCCTCCCATCTCTTACTCGACTCTTGGAGAGAAATAAACTCTAACCACTTTTTGTCCCTCATCCCCTGGAGTATTGTGTGTCTACTGCCACCCTACCAGAAGGCCTTGGGCCTGAGAGCTTGCCCCTAACTAAGCTCTGTGGATCGTCTCCCATCCCCTCACTGGTCTATCGGGAGCTGGGAGGGGAACATGGCTCTCATCCATCTCTGGCCTGAGATCAAGGCAACAAGACGAGGATGCCTTCTAAGGAAGTTGCTGGCCCTTTGCACAGCAAGTAGCTGAGTGTATAAAGGACGCTCCAGTCACCTGCCGCACTGACCGGCCAGTGTGTTCCCTGGCAGGATCACTAGGGGATTATTTATTTGTTTGTATGTTTTTGGTTTTTTGAGATAGGGTTTCTCTGGGATTAAAGGCGTGCACCGCGACCGTCTGGCTCTATTAGGGGATTTAAAGGAGCTATGTATGAGGGCATGGGCTGGGTTGAGTGTGGAGCTTGGATGCTAAAGATGACAACAGTGTGTTTCTCCAGGTTTACTTCCTTATGTACAAAGCAATCCTTAACCCAAATGATGGGACATTCTTGTTATGTAATATTGGGCAAATCTGAGTCAGGCACAGTGGCAAAATGCCTGAATTCCGTAACCCAGAAATGGAAGCAAGAGGCTAGCCTGGGGCTACATTGTGAGACCCAATTTCATTATGTAGATATGGTAAACTAAGGCTCAGTTTCCTGATCTATAAAATGGAGATCATAACCCCAGGTGTGCCTGAAACCCTAACATTTGGGAAACAGAGACAGGAGACTCACTGGAGCCCAAGTGCTTGAGGCCAGTTTAGTTAACATAGCGAGACCCCCATCTAAAATAATAAAATATAACCCTGGACCTTTCAAAGCCACCACCCCATTACCCTGTCACTTTCTACTCTCAACCCTAGAGGGCCTCTAGTCTTCTGCTTCCTAGTCACCTTGTTCGTATAGTCTCTATAAATGGGACATAGCATGAGCAGCCTTTGGTGTCCGGCTTCTTTCGTTCAGGGTGTATCGTGGTTGGAATGAGAACGGCTCCTAGAGGTTCACATGTTTGAATGCTTAGTCACCAGGGACAGGAACTGTTTCAAAGGATTAGAAGGATTAGATGTGCCCTTGTTGAAGAAAGTGTGTCATGGGGGTGGACTTTGAGGTTCCTAAAACCAGTGCCAGGCCAGTCTCTCTCTCTCTCTCTCTCTCTCTCTCTCTCTCTCTCTCCAGCACCATGCCTGCTGCCTGCTCCCCTCCATGATGATAGTGAACCTGTAATCAAGTCCCCCAATTAAATTCTTTCTTTTATAAGCATTGCCTTGGTCCTGGTGTCTCTTCACAGCATTGGAATGTGAGGACCTGACTTTGCAAATTCCATTTTAATGAAGGGGCTTCATCTTAAGACATATAATGAGCTGGGGGGCGGGGCAGATCTCAGCTCCAGAAATGTGCAGTGATAGCAGAAATTTGAACAGATACCCTAAAAATAGCCAATTTAGGAGTTAAGGAGCAGGGCCATAAAATTTAAGGAGGTCCAGATGTTCCTAGAAGGCATCCTGTTCTTGAAGATACCTTGTTAGGTATCTTTGTTAGTTTTTTGTGCCCCAAAACTGGCCAATGGTTTCAGAAACTACCTTACCCTACGCTCTCCTTACTCAATCCCAAGACGACAGGACATGAACTCTCCTGATTACGGTGTTTCCCCTTTAAAAGTTCTGCCCTCCCAGGGCTCCCTGCCACGCTTTCTGCACACACCATGCTGGGTGCTGGAAAGGTGTTGGTCCAAACTTGAGTTTAAATATTGAAAAACCCTCATATAATTTGCATTGTGAATTCATTTGGGGACCAGAAACTTGGGCATAACAGGAACAGTGACTAAGACAGTGGCTTATGCCTTTAATTCCAGCACTTAGGAAGCAGAGGCAGGTGAAGCTCTGTGAGTTCAAGGCCAGCCTGGTCTACAGAGCTAGTTCCAGGACAGGCTCCAAAGTTACACAGAGAAATCCTGTCTTGAAAAAACAAAACAACAAAATAAAACAAAAGGACAGTGTGTTTTCAAGTTTGCCCTTATAGCTCCCTGCATCAAATTTCATGCCCTATTGTCAAAGAAAATTTCATGTGTGGGTCTACCATATTTTTTAATCCATTCATCAATGGATACTGGAGTTGTTTCCATATTTTGGTTATTATGAATATTCATGTCCAGGACTTTGTATGGACTTGTTTTGTTTTCCTCGGGTGTAGACTTACAGGTAGAAAGGCTGAGTCAAATGTTGTATCTCTTCCTAACCCTTTGAAGAAATGCCAGGCTTTTTTTTTCTTTTTAATATTCTTACTATTAGAATTTAAGGTCTTGATTTCTTCCCTTTTTTCTTCTTTCTTTCTTTCTTCCTTTCTTTCCTTCTTTCTTTTTTGACAGGGTCCCATGTATCCCAGCAGGCTAGCCTCAAGCTCACTACATGGCTGAAGATGACCATACATTATTTCTGGTCCTCCTGTCATATTTCCCAAGTGCAGGCATGCATTGCCACACATGCATGCTAGGCAAGGACTCTACCAGCTGAGCTACACTCTAGCTCTCTCCTTGTAGATCAACTCTAGCTACCTTTTCGGTTTTACCAATGTTCAAGAGTAGGGAGTAGTATTTAATTGCAGTTTTGAGCTGCATTTTCCCCTGACGTCATTTTGTGTGTTTATTGGCTCTTTCTCTGTCTTCTTTGGAGGAAGGTCTGTTCAGACTTGTTGCCCACTCTTAAAATATATGTCTACTGTTGTTGCTGGTGCGTGTGCATGTGTGTGAGCATATGTATGTGTGTGTGTGAGTGTGTGCATGTGTGTGACATGCATATGGGCACATGAATACCCCAACACATGAGCAGAGGTAAGAGAACTATTTAGTGGAGTTGGTTCTCTACTTCTACATTTACATGGGATTCTGGGACCAAATTTAGGTCATCAAACTTGCTCTACAAGCGTTTTCCTCTGAGTGTCTCTTTCTCTCTCTCATTTGTTTTTATTTTTTCGAGGCAGGGTTTCTATGTATTATGGTCTTGCTGTCCTGCCTCTGCCTCGCAAGTGCTGACAGAAAAGGCATGCACCATCACAGCCCGGCCGGCGCCAGAGCCTAGTTTTATACTTTACCACAGCACTACTCTTCCATCTTAAAATTTAACGATGCTCGATTGAGGTTTTTGTTGTTGCTTATGGTTTTGTGTTATAGTTAAGAACTATCACCAAAGCCAAAATTACAGCGATTCACTCCCCTGTTTTAAGAGTTTTATAGACCTCCTATTTATGTCTTTGATCTGTTGTTGCTGTTTTTTTTTTTTTTTTTTTTTAGCTGACTTTTATGCAAGGTTTGAGGTAGGGGTTCAACTGTGCTCCTTTACATGTGGTCATTCAGCTCTCCCCTTGTATGTTTACAAAACTCAGGGACTCTAAGGCCCCAGGAAATACCAGCTGGGAAATGCCAACGTACAAGATCTCAGGCCATGTGACCTGAGAGGGTTCCTGTTCCGAACACAATGCTGTTCTCCCATCCACTTTGCTTATCGCCATGACTCTGCTCACCTCATTTGTACCAAAATATATTTACTGAGCGACGCTGCGTGTTTTGCTGAAATAACAAGCTAGGGAATGTGTAAAAGAATGGGATAATTTTGCCAGTGCTGGAAGGGGCCCAAGTGGTGGTGTGTGTCCCAAGACAGCAACTTGCTATGAAGGATGGAAGCCTCCAAGACTCACCCAGGGTCACCAGGTAGCACAGGACCATGTGGTCCAATTACCTGTTACCCAACACTTTTGACCCCATGCCGGCTGCACCCTTAGGCAATACCTGTTCATTGAGTAGGGCCCCTGTGTCCAGCCCATAACAGGCCCTTCTGAAGCCGAAGGGATAAGGTCCCTGAAACTCCTCTACTGACCTAGGGCAGGAGCTAAGCCTGGCAGAGCTATCTTGGGCTTCTAGATCCTCCCTTTCCCGAGCGCCCCTTCCATGTAGGGTCATCCATTGGCCCCAGCCCAGCTTTCTCTACTCCCGAAACCGGAGCACTGGGAATGTGAGGCGGGCGGCAGGCAGCCAGGGGCACAGGGCGGGCCCAGAGGAAAGGCCCGGGTCCGGGTCATTTCCTGGCACCCTTGTTTGCCGCGTGCCCCTGACTTCTGGTGGCTGTTTCCGCCCCGCCCACAGCCTCCCTGTCTGAGTGGGCAGCTGGCCTAGAACTGGAATCCTTCCATCCTCAGATCCTTCCCTCAAGGTCCAGCAGCCCCTAGACCCATTAAGAATGCCCCTCCTGGACTTGGATATGTCACTGACCCAGTCAGGGCCTTTGCTGCCTTTCCGGGAAAGGGGGTAACAAGGCCTACCGCCCAGGTTTTCTGTGGTGAATAAAGGATACATAGTTGCAGACATTAAAAACTGTCATTCCTCTTTCTCAATCAGAGTCTCTCCATTTTCTTTCTTCAAAAAGTCTTGTAGAATGCTCCCTTTCCTGACTCCAGGTCACCACATTTGGGTCTTAATCTGAGTCCTACGCTTAAGCTTTCTGGGCTCCTCTGTGATTGGGGGCGGGCGGGGGGGGGGGACAGGCACCGCTAACAGCAGCGTATGTGCGCACTAGCTCTTGAGTATCTATTTCCTGACCCAGTGTCCCACTGAGATGGGACCTGTGGTGGCCTGCAGGGAGGATAGTTTTCAATAGAGCAGAGAAGATTCACTCATGTCGTCCCTCTCCAGTCCAGGTAGAGCGCTGTGGGGAGAGGGTCTGAGTTTGCTTTCCTGGAGATTCTGCTTCTTAGAAGCAAGTCCACCACAGCCCCCTGACTCTCACTGTTGCCGCTGTCATCTCAAATAAAAATGCCATTTGTTCAGATGACAGTGCAAGGCACCGGGCCGTTTCTAACTCTCCACAGTGAGTGGAACTACAGCTAGGGAACAATTCCTTATTTAAATCAAATCCATTTCACAGATAGGAAGAGTGAGGCACAGAGATCATAAAATATACCCCAAACTGGTAGGTGACCCAATATGGCAAATGTTTCTCCAGGGAGGATCCACAGTGTTGCCTAAGAAGCCTGGGGGTGGTGTGTTTCTACTGGCAGAGAAAGAAGAGCCACAGTCAACAGGCAGGGGAGGGCTGGGCCTCATTAGCAGAGAGTATCCAAGCCAGGGGTCTTGAGAGAACAAGGAGCAGGCATCAACATTAAGAGCCACCTGACTGGCTGGATGGTGACAGTGGTGAAGATGCGTGGGGTGGTCTCATGCTGTCTGGGAAGGGCTAGCCTGTTTCATCCAGGCTGGGGTTGGGGGAAAACAAAGGGACTGTTTTCCCAGAGTCCAGGTGAGAAGTGTAGGCCTTGGGCCAGATGCCAGGGGCTTCCCTAGTCCAACCCCAATTTGTCCTCTGGAGTCCTGAAGTCTAGTGTGTGTGTGTGTGTGTGTGTGTGTGTGTGTGTGTGTGTGTGTGTGTGTGTTGTGCACCTCTCCTTTGCACCCCTTGGGGATAGGCCAGGGCCTTGGTTCTCTTTACACACTGGTAGGTAGGTCAGGTACATACCATTTGCGGACAGGAAAACAATATTATCATAGATGGATAAAGAGGAGGCACTAGGGCTGCAGCCAGGCCACCTAAAGAGCTACCCAGGACTGAGGGAATTCAGGGCAGCATTGAAAGGCCTGCAGGGATTGACACCTGGGGGTACTATGTTGGCTGCTTCCTCTGGAAGCCAGGCCAGTGTAGCCTGATCAACATCACGGAGAAAGGGTTTTCACTGGTGTGTTGGTCTAGACTGCCAGAAGGTCTCTCTGGACTCCCAGCCTCCATCCCCATTCTGGGCGTTGACAGGTCCCTAGCTTGTATTTCTGTCTTGGAGGCCCTCGTGGTCCCACAGACTCATTGCCCAGTCTTCTTTCTGTGTTTCTTCCTTTTCCCACTAGGTACCAGCCTCAGCTCACACATCCTCATTTAAACAGCTCTCAAGTCCATCTGCATCACTACAACCCCCACTTTCTTACCTTCATCCATCCATGCATGGTCTCCTTGATGCCCTGAATAGTCTCCAGGTTGTCAGCTTGTCGCCTGGAATAACCTGATAAAACTCCCTTTGAGTACAGGTTACCGAAGCCTTACTCTTTGAGTGAAGCACCTAGGGCTTCCTGACCCTGGCTCCCAGGCATGTCTGTGCTCATGATTGCCACTGTACACCCTGCTCTTACTGCCCCCTCATTGTTTCTGCCGCATCTGCCTCTCCAGTCCCTTGTCCCTTTTGCTGTAATGGTGCTGAGCTGTGCTCTGCCTCAACACTGCATCCCAAGGATGTAACCTGGAGCAGTTCTGCCATTGAGAGAGTAGCCTTCTGAGCCTCATCTGAATGGAGGAGACTCCATTCAGGAGAGTGGGCCAAGGTGGGGGGTGGGCCTGGGTGAGTGATGGGCAAAAAGAAAAGGGCCAGAAAGAAAAACCCTTCTCTATCCCCATCGGAGCCCCTGCCCTGCCCCCACTGGTCCCACTAAATCTTTGCTTGTCTCCGCCCTTTCCCAGGCTCTAGCCCTTCCTCTCACCCCTTCTCAGTGGTCTGACTCATGTGTGCCCAGGGCCCTCATCTCTGGCAATGCTGTCACATCCTGCCCCCTCCCTGCCTGGGAGGAGGAGGACTACCCTTGCCAGGTGGGGCTCCTAGCGTCTTTTAAGATGGCCTTCTGAATGCCAGGCCTTCACCTAACCCAGAGGGTCCTAATGATGAGCTTTGCCATGATTCTGACGGTAAAAAGCCCAAATGAGGGGGGTGAGCTGTGGCTGCTGGCTCGAAACCTGCATGGGCCACTCTGCCTTGCCCGCCAGTGTCAGGCTTCTGGGAACACAGTGAACAGAGTTAGTTTCTCATTCATTCTGCCCTAGGATGGCTGCCTCCTCAGCTCTGCACCAGCTTGCAACTAGTCTTCGGGTCAGTGGAGGATCTATGTCCACCGCCTTCCTGCAGGTGACCCCAGGAAGGCATGGGGGAGGTGTCCACCTGTATTACTCAAGCCCTAGGTTATGCAGAGAAGGCCCAGAGGAGGAAGTGAGTCAGTGGGCAGAGCAATTCATGCCTCAAAATTCTGACTTTCCTTTTCAATCCACTGGGCCAAAAACGTTTGTCCCAACAGGATCTTGGGGTTGGAGGAGGGGCTGGCAGCCATGGATGTTAAAGAGACAGAGCCTCTTCCTCCATTCCACTGGATTCCTTCTTTGTGGGTGGAGAGCCATAGGAGCTCGTGACTGACTAAGGCCAGCTAGACGTGTAGGAAGTTGAAGACCTGCTAAGTGTCGAGGGCTGTCACAGGGCTGGGAAATACAGGTGTTGCTGTAGGGAATGTGGCAGCTGCCATTAGGGTGTTAATGACTGGGCCCTGGTTTTGCAGCTTCAAGAAACCTGTGAGTTTGGTATCTTTGTGCACAACGTATAGATAAAGGAAATTGAAGCTAAGGGAAGTAAAGGGGCTTGTTTAAGGTCACAGTCCCACTACTCAGTAACTACAGTGCCATCTCAAGCTCAAAGTTAGTGCAAGGCCTGGAAGTTTCCAGTGACTGTGGAGGTGAGGGATGGAGTCATTGAGAGAGTGGAAACTCACAAAAGATTTTGAAGAACAAGCAAGAGGACTTTTTCCATGTGGTCCAGTAGGCAAAGGGACTTCCAGTCAGAGTAGTCACGTGTGAGGGGTGGTGGTATGTACTGGCCATTTGTGGACAGGCTGGGATAGTAAGGGGACAGGAGGAGCAGGTTGTGGAAGGACAGGGACATGTAGACTCTGAGGAAGCTGGAGCCTGGAGAGGCTCTGCAGATGGTGTCAACATGTAGAACAATAGCCCATAGAGGCCATGGGGAGGGTAAGACAGGGAGGGCCCAGGAGAGGAGAGGTTTCAAGGAGACACAGGGGGCTAGCTCAGTCGGTAATGGCTACTACCCTAAAGAGGCCAGGCCCAAGCACCAAAGCCGACCCAGACTCTGTCCTTCTGAGAAAGTTGCAGCTGGAGGACAAGAGGAGCCTTCCCAGAGATGGAGGGACTGAAGGCAGGTGGGGGTGGTTGGAGATGGCCCTGATAACCCCAGGGCAGGACCCAGCTCCAGAACAAGACAGACAGGTGGCTCAGAGGCTTGGAAAAACACAAGGTAGCAAAGAGGACTGGGGACTGAGGGCAAAGGAGGGAGCTGGAGGCACGGGGCAGTGTGGTTCCCTAGCGACCTGGGAGTGAGGGACTCCTGAGGGTGGAAGTGAACGTGTAAAGAACACACAAGGTGAGGGTGGACAGATAGAGATCAGTGGGGTGCAGTCCTTGTCCCATGGGCCAATGAGCAGGAGGAGCAGGGCCCAGGCTCCCAGCTGGGAAACCTACAAAGCTAGAGAGCCAGGAGATGCCTGGGGTGTTGAGATCTCCTCATTTTCACTGACTTAGATTTAACTACTACACCTACAGGACTGGAGCTTGGGGTGGGGTGCTAGCTAGTTAAGGACTTACCACCATAGGGTCTCAGAAAGTAAGAGCCAGTGAGATCCAGGTGTGGGGGCATATGGCTCTAATTGCATTACTTGGGGATTGTGGGTTCAAGGACAGCATGGGTGACATAGGGAGACTCTGCCTCAAAACTGAGTCAGCAGAGGGGTCAGCAAGATGGGCCAGCAGGTTAAGACACTTACTTCTAAGCCTGATGGCATGAATTTGATCACCAGGACTCACATGGAATATGTATGCACTCATGCATCATCCATACATACATAACATGGAAAATGAAGAGCCAGTGGGACAACTTTTACCTAATTGTCAAAGAGACACAATGGTTGGGTGTGGTGCTGCACACCTTTAATCCCAGGAGGCAGAGACAACTAGATTTCTGTGAGTTCGAAGCCAGCCTGGTCTACATAGTAGTTCCAGGACAGCTAGGGCTATGCAGAGAGACCCTGTCTCAAAAACAAAACACAAAAGGAAACAAAATGGATATAGGTTTTCCCGCTTTGGTGGCATTTGTTTTTGTCATGCTAGAGACAGAACTCAAGGCCACAAGCTCACTAGGCATCACTCTACAATCTACCTAGAGCACGCGGGGCAGGGGTGGGGTGGGAGTAAGCTCGCGCATGTGCGCGCGCGCGTGCACACACACACATTCTGCCATTGTTGTTGTTGAGACAAGGTCTTACTATGTAGCACAGGGCTGACTTCAAGCTCACAGCCTTCCTGCCTCCACCTCCCAACTGTAGAGAGTACAGGTGACCCTTAATGTTCTGTAATCTTTATTTCTGCCCGAGGACATAATTATATTTCTTTATTGCATGCCTGTGCTCAGTTTTTGGTTACTGTGATAAACACCCGAAAGAGAAACAGTTTAAAGAAGTGTTTATTTGTTCACACTGGAACGTGGGCTATGGTCACATGACTCCTTTGCTGCTGGCTGGGGGTGGGGGGTGGGGAGATCATCACAGTGGGCACACGTGGCAGAGCCAGGCAGCTTACCTCATCACAGACCGGAAGCAGAGGGGCAGGAAGGGGCTAGGGCCGGATATAGCCCCAAGATGACAAGATGATGCACGCAGTGACCTACTTCCTTGAGCTAGGACCACCTCCTAAAGTTTGCATCACCTTCCAGAAAGGCAGCACAAGCTGGAGACCAGCTCTCCAAGCAGAGCCTATGCTGACACTTCATAGTGTAACAATAAAGCATTGAGATTCCCACAAAGATAACAAGTCAAGTCAGTGGTAAGCCACAAGGACCTCTGCCTCGAGTAGGGTAAAACAAAGCACATTAGTTAGATGGACTACCGCACCAGGAGAGTGTATTTATACTAGCCGGCATTCTCTACCTTTTGTACCGATCAGCCACCGACAGAAGGATAGGCAAAGGCATGTAAACCTCACATAGCCTGTTCCTGAGGAAAGGATCTGGAGTCAGAGAGCCCTCAGGGTGGCTCCAGACAAGTCAGAGAGCACTCTCAACTGCTGCATCTTGGCCATCTTGGTGTTTTCTTTTTTCTTTCTTTCTTTTTTTCTTTTTTTTTGGTTTTTCGAGACAGGGTTTCTCTGTAGCTTTGGAGCCTGTCCTGAAACTAGCTCTTGTAGACCAGGCTGGCCTCGAACTCACAAAGATCCACCTGCCTCTGCCTCCCGAGTGCTGGGATTAAAGGCGTGCGCCACCACCGCCCGGCCATCTTGGCGTTTTCAACTGAAAACTGGGTGACACCTCTGTGTCCCAGGGCTTTTAGAAGGGACCACATATAAAGAGCCAGGCCATAATACGTGCTCAATAAATAGCAGTTTCCCTTTCCATGTGAACATAAAAAATTCAGAAGTGTAGTCACACAGGCAAACAGGTGCGAGTGTACAATAGCATACAAGAGACCATTTGCAGATGCGCCCTAGTGAACATTTCTGTAGGGATCCTCCATCTCTGTTGAAAAAGATTGGGAGTGGGTGGATAGAGTCCCACCTGCCCAGATTTTCCACCTGAGCATAGGATTTGTTTGTTCAATAAGAGCCAAGGAAAGTTAGCCCTGCTCTCCATTTCCCCCAACTTGTGGAGTATTTGTGTACACTGGAAAGATGTGTCTCTGCCTAAGGCACCTTCTGATTGGTGTAATAAAGAGTTGAACAGCCAATAACTAGGCAGGAGAGAATAGGCAGGACTTCTGGACAGAAAGGACCCTGGGAAGAAGAAAGGAGATGCCAGGGAGACACTGAAGAAGTCGGACATAGGGTACAGGGGAGAGGTAACCAAGCCACGAGGCGGAACATAGATTAATAAAAGCAGGTGAATTTAAGTTATAAGAGCTAGTAGGACAAGCCTTAGCTAATAGCCAAGCTTTCATATTAGTAATTCCCCATGTCATTATTTGGAAGTTGGCAGTACAAAGAAAGACAGACTCACTACAGGCTCTGCCCCCCCTCGAACCCTCCACACACACAGGGAAGGGACTCAGCCAGTGGGCCTACAGCCTCTCCTTTTCAAAGTGCCATCCTGACTTTACATAAAGAGTGGCAGAGCCCATTAGAGTCAGGAGCCAGACAAGAAAGGAGGGGACCTGAGGTCAAACCAGTGCTGACACAAGGCCGTCCCTTAGGCAGTAGGAAGAAACCCTGCTGGAAAAGGCTGGAAGAATGAGAGGCAGTCAGCTGTCAAGGAAGTTTCTCTTGTTTGGGACAATTTACTAGGGCCCCATAAAGGACATTGTCCACTGATGTTCAGAGCCTCTTGCTCTTTAGTTCTCCTACATCAGGACCCTTGCCACTTGTGCCTGAAGTCCATTCTTTCCCTCACATACCTTTCTCCTTCCCTCCTACCCCTCCCTCCCTGCTCCTGTTCAGCCAGTTTCTCCTCCTCCTCCTCCTCCTCCTCCTCCTCCTCCACTTCTTCTTCTTCTTCTCCTTCTTCTTCTTCTTCTTCTTCTTCTTCTTCTTCTTCTTCTTCTTCTTCTTCTTCTTCTTCTTCTTCTTCTTCTTCTTCCTCCTCCTCCTCCTCCTCCTCCTCCTCCTCCTCCTCCTCCTCCTCCTCCTCCTTCTTCTTCTTCTTCTTCCTCTGGTTTTTCGAGACAGGGTTTCTCTGTGTCACTTTGTTGCCTGCCCTGGAACTAGCTCTTGTAGTCCAGGCTAGTCTCAAACTCACAGAGATCCTCCTGCCTCTGCCTCCAGAGTGCTGGGATTAAAGGCATGCGCCACCACTGCATGGCTTATTTTCTTCTTCTTGAGACAGAGTCTCCCCTATATGGACCAGACTGATCTGAAACTTACCAGTTAGACCAGGCCAGCCTCAAGTTCTCAGTCTTCCTACCTTTCATTGTCTTTCCTTGGCTCCACTCCTACATGTTGGCCCCTCTATGTCTGTCCCGACCATGTCAACCTCAGTGTGTGCTGTAAGCAGCACACTGTCTATTTTTTCCTCTGGTTTTCTTTTCATTTCTGTTTTCTTTCTTCTTCTTTCATACAATAAACATGCTGTTTCTAATAGTCTCCTTGCTTCATGCATATTAGCTCTATAGGACAAGACACTAGCAGTTTAGCCTGCTTGACGCTGAGTTTTCAGAATGCTTTCTGCAGTTTGGAGAGATGGCTCAGCTGTCAAATGCTAGGCTCAAAACCAAAAAGACAGAGGAGGGGGCCGGATGAAGACCTTGTTAGTCCTAGTAGGGGACTCAGGTCTAAGCTGAGGCAGAGAGGGATTTTGCCTTGAGGCTTGAGGTAGAGAAGGTTGAGTCTGGGTCAGTGGAAAAGGAAATCTGATAAACCTATTCATACTTAGCCACTGCCCCCCTGCCCCCACCGCAAGGATTTTGTATCTTTTATCAGAGTCAGAGAGTGACCTGAGTTTAGGTTCAGTAGCAGAGTTGGTCTATTTAGCTCTGCAGATCTGAAGAGCCTTGAGACACACTGGATGCTGATGGAGAGTAATAGCAGAATGTTTTCTCCAACCTTCTTGCTTTCGAGATGGGACTCCAAGACTTGGCGTAGGAAGGTATCTTTGCTAGGATGAGAAGACAGGCTAGCCAGCACTCACCCCTAGCAGCAGGCCACTCTGTGTCCTTGTTATTCCTGCAGCAGCTGGCTGGAGCTATGTAGCCACACTGCTGCGAACACAGTAAGTGCTTCAAGAAGAACGGAAGCCGCCGGCTGAGAATATTGACATTGTCACTGTTCCAGCTGGGAAAACTTTACCCTATGTTAGGCCAACTTCTGCATTTCTTCTCTTGAGGTCTCCCGCTCTAGGCCTGTCTCTCCTTTGACCCCCTCCCCCTTTTCTTTCTCCCAGAAGCCTCCCTGACTCCTACATAGAAAGCACAGTTTGCGCGTTATGGCAGTCACCTGCAAAGGCCGAGGGACCTCACTGAAGGTCTCATTCAAATGTCAAGATGGATAGCACCAGTCATGAACCAAGAGGGCACAAAAGGCTTTGTTGTTTACAAAGAGGCTGTCTCTTGGGACAGCAGGTTCCAAATGTCTTCAGAGCCAGGAAGGAGAATAACCTGGATTTTCACTGTGGTTGGGGGTGAATGTTCACCCAGGGAGGAACTCTGGGACTCTCCTTCCCTCAGACAATGGAGGGAAGCTCCAACCATTCTTGCAGGCTTGTGCAGGTGTGAGCCATTAGGGATGAACCGGGAGAGGCCTAAAGGCTGTTCCCAGACACATCAAAAGCTGAGCTGAAGCCCATCATTTCACATGCATCCTGTGTTTCTAGGCGGGTCCATTCTGTTCGAGGAAGAGCTGACAGTGTAAAGTCAACTGGAGGGACGAGATGAAGCCGGCAAGATAAAGTCCTTCAGAACAAAGAGTTTGAGCCCTGCGGCACGGAACTGGGAGTCCTCTCTCCAGATCTCCAGACCAGGCTCAGACAGTCCAGGGCTCCCTCCATTCCAGTCCACCCCTCCCCATAGGTCTGTCTGACACTTCCCACATTCCTCAGTTGGGTCTGTCTTCTACCAGTCTCCCAGCTCCTGCTCCCACGTTCTCTCTGGACACTCCTTTGGACTGGAAATGCCATCCCTCATCCCTTTCCTGCTCCTCCTCCCCAGATCAGACATGCTGGTCCTTCCTGTTTGGGATAGTTTACGAGATAAGGCCTGGCGTGGAGCCCATCTGCCATCATCACATGACGCAAAGCTATTTTGGGCAGGACCCCTGTCTATACCAAGTGTCCACCCTGGCCCTCCTGGTCCTGGCTATTGACACACTCTTCTAGGAATAAGGCCAAGAACCAAGAGAGTTATCTAGAAGGGCAAATGCACTGGCTCGATTTCCCATCTAGCTTCCTGTTCCTTGACCCCAGATGTCTCTTAAACTTTTGATAACTTTGGGTCCACAAGTCAAACAAACCCTAAGAGAGGCCAAGTAGTTCTAGAAGTCACAGCTCGGATTAATACCATTCTAAGAGCAACCAGGGACAAATGTCCTCTCCCAAATGCCACCCAACAAACTGTTATCACAGCTGCTCTTGTTTAGGTATGTCTGGCTGAACAACATCTGTCTGGAGTTTCCCTTAAAGCACAGCTGTGGCCGGTGGCGTCCAGTCTCAGTTCTGTCTTACACCCATGCCATGGTTTGTGTGGCTTTGGACATCCAAATACACACTTGAAGCTTTGTTCCCTCACGAGGCAAACAAGGACGACAGTCCTGAATTTCACAGGATTTGTAAGCTATGAAGTCAGACTGGGGCCACTTCCTGGGTTCTGATTCTAAAGTTGTGTTCCTAACTGTACCTGGTTAAGGATGCTGGCTGTTCAAAAGCCAATCTTTAGAGGCTAGCCTGAGCTACACGGTAGATGTCATAGCAGGCTGGAAAGATGCCTCAGCATGTAAAACACTTGCTATGCAAGTCTGATGACCTCAGTTCAACCACAGAACTCATGTCAGAGTAGAGGGAAAGAAGGCGATCCCACAAGGTTGTCCTGGCCTCTGTATGCATACCGCTGCACGTTCTAGACGCTGAG
The DNA here is from genome assembly GCA_028555095.1 of Dicrostonyx torquatus. Lineage (NCBI taxonomy): Eukaryota > Metazoa > Chordata > Mammalia > Rodentia > Cricetidae > Dicrostonyx > Dicrostonyx torquatus. The sequence goes on from JAQHUG010000027.1 coordinate 937,441, forward strand.
TGGGTCTTTGCTGCTGGTCACTTTGTAGACCAGGCTGGCCTCGAATCCACTGAGATCTGCCTGCTTCTGCCTCCTGAGTGATGGGATTAAAGGCGCATACCTCCACCACCACCTGGCAACATCTCTGGGGTATTTTTGGTGTGTTTGTTTTGTTTCTTCCCCCTCTGGCCAGAACACTGCAATTCACTTTATCTCCTGGTGAGTTCCTAAAGCAGGGAGGCTACTTATCAGGAGCTAAACAGTGTGGTAGTAAATATGCGTTAGTTTGTAGGAAAAGACTAGGGGAGCAACTGTTACAAAGGTCATTGGATCTTCTGGTATCTGCAAAGCTTAAAGGAAGACAGATTGTTTAGCAGTTACCATTTTAACCATTTAGGTGGGGCTTCTAGTTAGAATTCATTGTGCCAAGCAAAAGGAAGGGAAGTAGTAAGTAATGGCCGAGGACACTCCCAAAGGAGAGGCCTGGCCACTCCAAATCTCACCAAAATCTGATTTGTCCTTAAGTGTTAATCATTAGCATAATGGTTAAGATGGGTTCTGGGGTTAGATACTGTGCGATTAGAATGCTAACTGTGTGGCCACAGCCAGATCTCTCAACTTGAGCCTTGGAGCTCCCATCTTGGATAGAGCAGAGAGCACCTTGATGCCTGGCGTGAGGATTTAATAATCATAGACCATGTCTTCCAGCAGCTCACTCTCACTTCTTTTTAACTCCAGACTCTTCTCAGTTGCTCCCGCACCAGTGCAGGCACTTGGGGCTGCAAAGAATTCACACTTACTTTCTGTAAGAAGAGCTGTCCCCCTCCCCCCACCTCCTCCAGGGCTGTGTCTACAAAGGCGCACCCCTCAAACACAACTGCTGTGCCTGGTGTAGGGACAGCCCGGCTCCCACATGTAAATAGGGTGACAGGTACAGACCCAGGTTTGCATCCATTACATATTGGGGGCAATGACAAACTGTCAGTAATTGTCATTAGTAAAAGGCAGCACTGTCTCTAAGGGCTGCACCTTTGGGGTGGAGGGATAAGATCATCTGTGTGGAAATGAGCCTTTTCTTTCTTTTTTTTTAATATTTATTTATTATGTATACAATATTCTGTCTGTGTATATGTCTGCAGGCCAGAAGAGGGCACCAGACCTCATTACAGATGGTTGTGAGCCACCATGTGGTTGCTGGGAATTGAACTCAGGACCTTTAGAAGAGCAGGCAATGCTCTTAACCACTGAGCCATCCTCCAGCCCCGAAAGGGGCCTTTTCTAAGGTCACACTGTGGAGACAGTAAATTAGACCCAGAATGCACTGGCTTCTCACACACCCGAGCAGAATCCTATTGGATGGGTCCATTTCCTGTTTTCCTTGCTGTATGTGTGTGGCAGGTAATAAAAATCAACTTGAAAAAGTAGTATTTGTAAAGCAGTTAACATAGTTCCAGCTGCAAAGGGTGCTTTTTTCTTATTATAAGAAAATATAGAAAACGATGCTCAGGAAAAAAAAAAAACGAGTCTTGGTTATGCAACAGGGGAAATCTGAGTTAGACTCAAAAAAGTCCGTAATGATCTCTTGGAGTTCTCTTTCTGTTTGATTCTTTCCCGGATAACGAGATCTTTGAGTCTACCCCACCTGTCTGCAGCCGGCACCACCTAGCACAACTGTGGGAGTTGAGATCCCATTCACTGCCCTTAGAGACAAAAGCTTCCCTTTGCTAATTACAATTACTGATGGGTTATCATCACCACCGCTAAATATATCTGTCTGGCTTTACGGAGGAGCCGGTTCCGGCTGGATCAGGATAAGAGCGGGCGGGTGGGCAGGATAAATACTACTCCATATCTAACATCGAGGGCTCTGAGTACGAAGAAAAGTCCGGAGACCCACAGTCACCTCTTCGGGACTCGCAGCGCGGCGGAGGTCCGCATTCCAAGCAGCGGGGCACCGAGGACAGTTCAACGAAGAGCCAGTGCCTGGTCTGTCCAGTCCAGACCGTGGTGGTTGCCTTGCCTAGAACCGCCTCTTCAGTGGCAGCCGCTGCGAAACGCCAAGCAAATCCACCTCCGGCCCCGCCCGTCCAATCCGTCTTGCACCGAAGGCGACGCTTCCAGGGAGAAGCAAGCCGCTGGGAGGGGAAATCCAGGCTTTAAGGGTTCCCGACAGGTGTCTGAGAGAGAGGGCGGAGTCAGGGTAGGAATGATGGAGAGGGAGGGGCGGTGCTGCCCCTTTAAGAGGCGGCGGCCGAGCGGGGACCTTTTCTCTTTCCCCGGAAGGAAAGCGGAGCTCGGGCTGGGCGCGCAAGGTGGGGAGGTGCAGGGCTGGGCAGTGGAGAGGCGGGGCACGCGCTGGCGAGAATCCCTCCCTCCTGCCCTCTTGGCGGTCGAGGGTTTGCCTTTTCAGATCCTCCACCTAGCTGGGATCCAAAGAGCTAACACTGCCAAGGGGGCACGGCCGGGACTATCTAGGGTGCGGAGTGCCCAGAGTCGGGCACGGTGACCTGTCCACCCGACCAGCGGTAGAGTAGATCCACGAACCTGGAGAGGATTGGAGAAGCGCCACCCCGGAGCAGACGTGAAGCTGGCTGGACTAGGGCAAGAAATTGCCTAGGACTCCGAGCGCAGTGGCGCTGCGGGCTCGGGTGTCCTCTGGCGGCGCCTGGAGCAGGTGAACCGTTCACCACCCCCAGTGCTGAGCCCTCTTGTGTTTTCGCCCGGCCCGGCTCACGCTCGCAGCCATGGGCCCCGGCCCCTGCCGCGCGCCCCGCGACTCTGGCTGGATGCTCGGCGCCCTGGCCTTGATGGTGGCGGCTAGCGGCCGGGTCGCCTTCGCTTTCAACCTGGACACCCGATTCCTGGTGGTGAAGGAGGCGGTGAACCCGGGTAGCCTTTTCGGCTACTCGGTCGCCCTCCATCGGCAAACCGAGCGACAGCAGCGCTACCTGTAAGTAAGCCTGGCGGCGGCGAGATGGGGTGTGATGGAGGGTATGCGCGCTGATGCCTGACCTAAGCTGAGTTGGAGCCATGGGCCCACTGACTTCCAGGTCTGCTGCTGCTGGCCTTTCCTTGTGAGCCAGTATTAAGGGGGCGGGTGTGGGGCTTGGCGGGAAGTGGAGGATGGGGTGCAGTAATCACAGCAAGTGCTGACCTGGCCAGAACCTGTCTAGACGCGGCCGCTCCACGTTTCAGACCTCTTTGGAGAGCAGAAGTAGGGTCTCTGTTGTCCAGTACCCCGAGAATCCAGTACCTTTCCCGGGCTGGGAGAACTCTTAAACACATATCACACCCCTCGTCCTCTCCGCCGGGGTTAACCTGAGATCTATGCGTTTAAGCCCCCATTACATCTCTCATTTAGTCTGTGGCCACAGCAGCCACGCCCTCTGCAGAACCAGGCTGGACCGCTTCTCAAGGGCTTGGCATTGCAGGGTGAGGTGATGAAGTAGCTGGGCATTTGGAGCTGTCCAGAGACTCCTTCTGACCCCTAGAGGAACGGACAGTAGGAGACAGAGGAGGCGCTGTCTTGAGCCTCAGAGGCCAGAGCCCACCCGGAAGCAGTGGGGGTACTCCCACCAGACATCTCCCTGCATTCCACAGATTCATGTTGAATCAGCAGCCCTGAGTGTGTTTGTTTTGGTTTGAAGAGGGAAATGGTGTTTTCTCTTTCTTCGCCTCTCCTTTGCAACAGCTGCAAGATGCGGGAAGAACCAATCTGGGTGGAGGAGGGGAGGAGACTGTGTCCAGTCACCTGCCACTGGTACACTCATGTCCAACGGGTCATGTCCAGGCGGCTGAGGTTTCCCTACTTGGGTTTTGTGTGCTGAGGTGGACTAGCTAAGGGGGGAGGCACGGAGGAGGTGAGGCTGCCCAGGGGAAGACAGTGATGATTACACAGACCCCTTCTACCTCTTTGAGTTGGGTGGCCTGCCAGGCATTTACTCCTATCTGGTCTCTGACGCTTACTAAATTAAAAGACATGGTCAAGGTAAGAGTGTTGAAACCACTCTCTGCTCTGGCTGGGGCGTGTAAAAACTTGAGGAAGTTTGGAATGTTCAAAGTCCAGCTCACTTCAGTCTTTGCCTCTGCCCTGCCGGCCCAGCCCCTGTTTGGTACTGCCCACCTGGACTTAGCCTCTACCCTACCTGGCCCCTGCAGAAGGTAGGGCCACCACACCCTTCCTGACCTGGCCAGGCAGATTTAACCCTATACCTTTCTGAGGCTCTCTGACAGTGCCTTGTCCTCCCCTATCCTAGACAAGAACATAGTTCCCTATGTTCTGATGCTGAAGGGGCACGGCTTGAGCTGACACAGTAGAAGAGACCTGGAAAGAGCAAAACACAATTCTGCAGTCGTCCCCCCCTCCCCGCCCCTGTTCTGTGGCTTTGAGGAAGATATTTCCTTCCCAGGGGGCAGTTTCTGGCAGGATGAGGTTGTACCTGGATCTGTATGCTTCTTCCTCCTTCCTATCTCTGCTGGCCTGCTACCTTGACATTGTAAAGGGAGAAGCTGCCTGTCCCTGCTCCTGTTGTCTTGCCTTGGCTCTGTCTGTAACACCTGAGTCTTCGTTGTCAATGCTAGTGGTGCTTTAATGAGCATGTCTAGAATGGTCCCTGTGGGTCCAGTTCTCCAGCGCACACTAGAGGCTCTGGGGCTGAGACTGGGATGGAGCTGAACCTCTCCCTCCTGTGGGTCCTACCCAAGCTGGTCAAGTGAATCCAGGCAACTGGGGAGAGTGCTGGAGAGCCTACGAGGGCAGGTGGTTCTGGCCAGATGGGTCTTCTCTGCCTTGCCCAGGGCTGCTTCTGTACCTTAGCTTCTCCTCTTCTAACTGAGTTCAGCTCTCCAGCGCTTTGGGTCTAGCAGCAGCTGGGATTCCCTACAGCCAGCTGTGGAGCCAGATGTGAGCAGCTGCCCAAGTGTTCTAGGGAACTAATATGTCAAACTGCAGCCTCAGGTTCTGTCAGCATCGAAGTCCCCTTGGAAGAACAAGGGTGGCTCATGGTTCTTCCTTTGGGGTCTGCCAGCTGTTCAGGGGCTCCTGAGAGTATATGCACAGTCATGGATTTGTACATTGTCCCTGGGGGATCGGGGAAGGGAGAGCATAGCTTCTGTGTAAAAATCCAAGATACACACTCTTTGCTGCTACGATCTTTATCTCTGCGACCCCCCATAACCCATCTTGCAGTATATGATAGTGGGAATCCAGGCAGAGCACTCGCTTTGGGCTTGTTTGAGACATGGTCTCTCTTATGTGGCTCAGGCTGTCTTAGAACTCACTTTGTAGATCAGGCTGTCCCTGAACTTACAGAGATCCACCCTCCTCTGACTCCTAATCTGTGATTAAAGGCTTGTGCCACCACGTCTGGCTCACCTTGAGCTTTTCGATGTTACATAAAGTCCCCTTAGAGGGAGAAGAGCAGCTCATTTGAGAGGTGGTCCCTAAGCCTCCCTGCACCTACTCCGTTGTTCCCTCTTTTTCTGCCCTGACCTCATTGGCTGTTTCCTCTGAGCCCCCTCTCTCTTTTGCTGTTGAAAATGAAGGTGTCTGGGAAACCTGGGAGGGAGCGACTCCTGGAAATGAGGTCATGCCTGAGGTAGGCAGGGGCCTGGATTACCTGCTGGGCTCTCTTGAAACATGCTCCCTGGGCAGGGCGGGTTCCTGGCAGCCCTCATGGCTCATGCCAGTAGAAATGGCATAGCAGCTGTGGCTGTGGGAACAAGGCCTACATGTGGTTTATCCTTCTCTACTGGCTTTCTCCAGTGTCCATTCTAGGCTAAAAGGCTTTGAAATGGGCAGGAGGTGAAGGAAGGTTGATCTTGCAGAAAAGGAAGTAGCAAGGAGGGATTGGTAATCCATGGGGTGGCATACACCTGTCATGCCAAGACTCGGAGGATTGGCAGTTTGCTGGATGTCCAGGCTACATAGTAAGACCCTGTCTCAAAAACAGGAATGAAGGAACTGTCCATTGCAGTAAATCAAAGAATGCCAGAAGGGTCAAATATGGAACACCTACTGAAAAGCCAGGGAAAGAGGAGGAAGGAGAAAATCAGTCTTGTTCTTTTTCGTTTACAGCCCTGCTAAGATCTCACTCTTCCATCTCTCTCATCCTCTCTTCCCTCCAGCTTGTTGCTCTGGTTCTGGTTCTAGGGCTGAGTCACCCGGGGAAGGGGGCTGGGTAGACAGCATGAGGAGGGGTTGGGGAAGATGGCGAGGCCTGCAGTTTTCAGCCGCCATAGATGAGCCTCTGGGGAGGTGGCTAAATCAGGCAGCGGGGCATAGAGCTGGCATCTAAGAACTGACCTCCCCACAACTCAGGCTGGAGCGGCTATCACCTTCCCTGCTGCCCCTGATGTAGGGGAACAGCAAGACCCCAAGGAAGGCTTGGGGGTTCCCTGAAGTCTTCCCATAGGAGCCACCACACACCTTCTTGAACTGAAGTTGAAACGAATAGATTTTCTGTGAGCATCACTCCACCCCCAGAGTCCTGAGGGCCTCTTCCTCTTTGGGGTGAGCCAGCCTGGTGCCCTGAACTCTCTTGGGTGCCATTTCCCAGCCTTTACAGATCCTGCCATTTTCTGTTCAGTTATTCTATTAGCTTTGAACTGCTTGGGAGGAATGGAGGTGTAGAGGGCTGGTCAGGGTGGAGAGTCCCACTCCCTGCACTTGGAGCTCAGGGGCTCCCCAGAGGCCAGGTGGGGCTTTCTAGTTGGAGCCAAATGAACGGATGAGGAGGCAGCTGTTGAGAGCCCTTGAACTTCCATTTCACTCATCCATCTGCTTCCAGGGGTGCTCTTCACTCCCCGCTGCCCAGCTTGACTCCAGGAGAGGGAGCTCTGTCTAGGCATCCCCACTTGCCTTTGCCTCTTCTGTCTGTGGATGGGGGCTGGGTTCAGTGGTGGTCTGGGAGAGGTTAGGTTTTAGATTTTTATTTTTATTTTTTACCTGAACCCAACAGCGCTCTGCTATTCATTTATACATAGTACTTTACATTTCATTTTACAGACCTGTAAGGTCTGTCCCAGTCTTGGGATTCCCAACCCTGACCTTCCATATACCTGGCTGTGGTAGGAGGAAGGTGGACCCTATCCTCTGAACCCCCTCCCTCCATCCATATGCAGGCCTTTGGTTGTAGACCATTGCATTCTGGGCTGGGAGCCAGAGGGCCTTAAAGGGCCTCTGAGCAGGCCAAGTAGGAGCTAAAAATACTCCAGGGGATGTGGGGGAGCTCCCAGTGGAATCTCGCAGGAGGGCGGAGCCTGGGGATTAGGGAATTGGCCCCTTCCCAGTCCCCCGTCAGTGGGCACTAGGCTGGCACCAGACAAGGACAGGAATGTGAAGACTGTACAGAGTCTTATTCTAACCCTGCCATAATTTGTGTTTGGCTCTGCCCGTTCCATACCTGAGGCAGCTAAGAGGAGGGGTCCCTCGGTCCCTCCTTGAGGAGACAGATTAGGGAGGCATGCAGACCCTGCTCTTCAGTGCCCTCCTGCGAGATGAGTTGGGCAGGACAGTGGCAGCCTTGAGAGCGGTGCGTCCACTACATTGCATGCTTCCCAGGTCCCCCGTCCAACCACTGAAGCTTCTAGCTCTTCAAGCCTCTTTTTCAGCTGAGCGGATGCCAGCCTTTCCCTCCCCTCCCCCAGTGGCTGCCTGCTATCCTCAGGATGTGAAAGTCCTACTTCTGTTCACACCTTACTCCTTATAAACAATGAAGTAGTCTGTCCTTTTCTCTCTGCTGAATTCAGGTTCCCTAACCTGCAGTATTGGAATTCCTGAGTCCCCAGAGACAGTCTGGAGTCAAGTTAGGGCCAGTCCTGGTACCATAAAAAAAACCAGAGCGACAGTGCTCACACCAACCATGCCTTCTCAGAGAGCCCATTTGTTTTCCCCAAACCCTGGAGTAGGGGTGTCAGCTGGGCTTCCCATTTTACAGATCAGACACTTGAGACTCTTGCCACAGATCTAGTCTTAAGAGCGGGTGCCTAGCTCCCAGGTTGAGCTGTTCCCACAGGCCCTAGCTTCTTTCTCTCATTTGTCAAGCATGCCTAGGGGTTGGGTGTGTGCCTGTGTTGAGCCAAGGTGGTCAGGCAGGTACCCTCCCTAGCATGAACATAATTTGGCTAATGGCCTGGCTGTTATATCTGCTCCCTGACCCCTCCCTAGGGTGCTCAGAATGCTGGAGAAGCTTTGCCTCTGCCCCGAGGAACAGCCAGAGAGGGTGATGTCTGAGCTGCAGCTGTGAGGTGCAGGCAAAGGTCCACCCCTTTCCTAGAACCTCCGGGCGATGCATTCCTGAGTCCCAGTAGGCGGAGGCACCCCAGGCCCCAGCATGCCCAGGCCCTGCCCTGCCTACTCCCTGCTGCCCTCGCTCCCAGGTCTTAAGCAGGGCTGCAGGCACAGCCTTTGCTCAGCACTTCCAGGCTGGCAAGAGGCCTGGAGCCTGGGAGCCTCAGGGCCACGGTGTTGCTGGGCTAAACAGAGGGACACCTGGGAAGCTCTGCCACCCAGGAGGCTGAGTTGGCAGGAAGGTGACAGAAGGCAGGTTCTAATCAGAATATTAAAAGGCTACAGGGAGACAGCGTAAGAAGGAACTTAGTTCTTCTGAAGCTGGACCACATAGCCTGTGGTAGTTGGAGATCTTCTTTCACAAATACCTGAGGGCAGTCTGAGATAGGATTTCAGGGCCGATCTCCTGTCTGCTCTGCTTAAGTTACCCCTTTGGTGTGGGGTGGACTTCCAGGGTTCTAGCCCCCTTGTGGGAATTTCTTAGTGTCCCTAAAGATGGATTCTGGGGACAAGGTGGTAGCTCTTTCACAGCCACTGGACCTCTGCTCTTGGGCCACACTAGTTAGTATCCAGCCCCACTCCCCATACCTGTGTGCTTGTCTCAAGATGGGGGCGGGGCAAATGGAGGCATCACTCAGCTCACTTAGAAACATGTGCCTCTTAGAGCTAGATGCTCAACCGTTTCAAGAGAGACCCAGGCCTCCAACAACTCACCCATCCTTACAGAGTCTCTCTTCTGCCTTTTCTGCTGCCCCCAGGACTTGAACCCAGAACTACCATTTTTTCACATCTACCTTTACCTCTGAGGCCAAAGGATTCCTTCACAGACTCCGATCTGGGGCCGGGAATGTCCTTTGGCTGGTAGACTGCTTACCTAGCATTCTGGAAGCCTTGGGTTAAATTCTTAGCACTACATAAAACTGACCATGGTGATACATACCTGAAAACCATAGCTTTTGAAAAGTGGAGGCAGGGATATCAGAAGCTCAGGGTCATCTTTGAACAGGGAGTATCCTAGCCTCAGCTCTATGAAACCCTGTCTCAAGAGGAGAAGGAAAGAACCAAACCATGCCGGGCAGGTTTAATCCCAGCACTTGGGAGGCAGAGGCAGGTGGATCTCTATGAGTTTGAGGTCAGCCTGGTCTACAAGAGCTAGTTCCAGGCAGGCTCCAAAGCTACAGAGAAACACTGTCTTGAGAAAAAAAAAAAAGAACCAAACCAGATCTGGCCTTGTCATTGCCTTGCCTGGGGTCCCTCTGTGGTTCTTCTAAGGCCTTTGTCATGGCTTCCTGGGTTCTGGTTGTACAGAGGGCTGGTGCCTGAATCACAGGCTTGCTCATGCTTCCTGGCCATAGCACATATTGTATCCTTGTCTCGGATGCCCTTCCTCCCTTCTTCATTGGGTGACCCTGGGCCATTGTCCTCACACTCAGGCCAGGGTACCTCGTATACAGACCTCCATGCTTTCTTTGTGAGATGCTTTACCGATGTTTCCTGGCCCGCCTTCCCCATAACAGGCTGTCCTGGAAGATAGGGCTGAGGTTTATTAATGTCCCATCCCCAGAACATGGTATGGAGCCCATGCTTAGTGAGTGTGGATTTGCAACTTGTCTGAAGTGAGGCTTAAAACGTCTGGCCCATCTGCCTCCCTTTCCCAGGCTTCTGGCTGGAGCTCCCCGGGACCTCGCCGTGGCTGATGGCTACACCAACCGGACTGGTGCTGTGTACCTGTGCCCCCTCACCGCCCTCAAGAACGATTGTGAACGGATGGACATCTCAGAGAAAAGTGAGAGGAGCTAAGTCAGGAGCCTGGCAAAGGGAGCCCAAAGAGGAGACAAGGCTAGCCTGTTAGCAAGACAGGGTGGCTCATGCCTATTATTCTAACACTTGAGGCTGAGGCAAAAGGTCAGCAAGAACAAGGTCAGTCTGGGCTACATTAGTGAGTTTCAGACTAGCCCAAGATGTATATGGAGACCTTAACTCAAAAACAAACAAACAAACAAAGCAAGACTGGCATGCTTTTTGTTCATCTGGGAAGAGGAGCAGAAGAAACAGGAGGTCACATAGTGTGAGCTCAGAGCAATGACAGGCAGGACATAGGGAGGAGGGAGGGCTGCCCTTGGGAGGCTTTGGGCACTGGATAATGGAGTGAGGGAACCTAGTTCATGAGCCCTCCCATTCCTGCAGGTGACCCCGACCATCACATTATTGAGGACATGTGGCTTGGGGTGACTGTGGCCAGCCAGGGCCCCGCAGGTAGAGTCCTGGTAAGTGAACACTTAGGATCATCTTTCCAGAGCAAGGAGGACAGCAGAGGGTGGTAGGGGACCCTCTGTGCATGGCTGGGGCCTTTGCAAATGTCTATTTCTATAGCCTCATGTCTTCACAGGCCTGTGTGTTCCCTGATTCCTGCACTATAGGGAGAGGGTTGTTTGGTGCTCTCCCAGTGCTGGACATGGGGCGGGTACTGTGTGACCTGCACGGATGCTCACCACTTGTGGGAAAGAGCAGAGAGAACTCGGAGGAGGAAAGGGCAGAGAGCGCCCCAGGCAACTGGGTGCTGGCAGGCACTCCTTCCTGGGATGCTGGCTGCCGGAAGGAGCACAGCCCTGTGGCTCACCCTGGCACTGATTTGAGTGCCACTCCCTACTATCAATTGTCACCTTCTGTTGGTGACAATTCTTTAATGTCAACCCTTGGGGATCTCAATTTCTGTGTCCCAGACTGACATTATTATTATTATTATTATTATTGTTTTTGTTTTTCGAGACAGGGTTTCTCTGTAGCTTTGGAGCCTGTCCTGGAACTAGCTCTTGTAGACCAGGTTGGTCTCGAACTCACAAATATCCGCCTGCCTCTGCCTCCCGAGTGCTGGGATTAAAGGTGTGCACCACCACCTCCTGGCGGGCTGACATTATTTAGATTTATATAAACTTTACATATAGTGAAAAGGGCAGATAATAACTTTTTACGAGCTTTGACCAATGATAAACCTATGTCAGTAACACCATGAAACAGAATGTATTTACATCACTCCAGAAAGTTCTTTGAGCCACCTGTGGGCAGTTGCCACTCCTATAGCTATCACTGCTTGATTTCTGCCCTTTGAACACCCTCGTAAGATATAGGTTGGCAGTTCAGTTCCCCAGACCACCCTTCTGTACCCCCTGTTGTTTATAGTTGTGAGTCTAGAAGTTTATTTAAGCGATTGTAGATTCTAGGATTAGCTCCTTACCCACCTTCACTCAGTCAGCAAATATTTAGTTAGCACCTACTGTGTTCCGAGCACCAGAAATTTAGCAGTGCCTAAGGATAAGCTCCTGTGAACTGCTAGCAGCTGTGACAGGATCGAAAAGGCAAATAAACAAGATGCCACCTCTTCCTAGATAGTGTGTCGCCCACAGGCTAATTCAGAACACTTTTTACCCCCTGGAAGCTGGCTTTCACTATTAGCCCTGGCTACCTGGAATTCTCTCTGAGGACCAGGCTGGTTTCAAGCTCAGAGATCGCCTGCCTCTGTCTCTCTAGTGCTGGGATTCAAGGTGGGTGCCACCATGACTGGCTCAGAGTCCTTTTTTAACTTACAGTTTGGATTTTTGTTTTTGTTTTTGTTTTGGCTTTGTTAGGGATCAAACCCAGGACCTTGAAAGCCCTAAGCCGTGATCAGCCCTAAAGTAACTGTACTGTTCAACTGATTTTCCCAATACGTGTATCTAATACAGTGTTGGATAGATGGCTCAGCAGTTACGAGTGCTGGCTGCTCTTCCAGAGGAGTGGGGTTCAATTCCCAGCAACCCACATGGCAGCTCACTACAGTGTGTAACTCCAGTTCCGGGGGGGATCTAATGCCCTCTTCAGGCTTCTGCAGGCACCAAACATGCACATGGCACACAGATATACATGCAGACAAAATACCTATACACAAAAACTAAGATAAAAATAAATTTAAAAGTTACTATATGAGAAGAGCTTGCACTTGTGCTTGGCATATTAAGTACTCAATAACTGCTCACTGCTATTACTAATGCTATTATTATTATCTTAAATGATCCTCTCACTAAACAACAGGGTCATCTGGGGACAAAAACAGCGAGTTCCCTAATCTCTCTGGAAACATCTCCTTTTTGTCCCAGGAGCCTAAGCCCCACATTCCCTCACCCTTCTCCAATTCCTTTCACTAAGATCTCTAAGCTACTCCCAAATTTATGGCTCCTACCTTCTCCAGATCTGCTCCTGACCCTCGATTTCTCATTAATGGAAAGGGGATACAAGTTTCAGTAGCCCCACAGGAAGGAAAAGATGCCAGAGTTCCTGTTCGGCCCTTGACTCACCAAGCCAGCAGTGCCTCGGGTGACAGATATTCCTTGCCATGGGTTCCCTGATCCTGGCTAAAGCTGTGTGTGTGTGTGTTTGCCGGTTCCTAGGTCTGTGCCCATCGCTACACCCAGGTGCTATGGTCTGGCCTAGAAGACCAGCGGCGTATGGTGGGCAAGTGCTACGTGCGTGGCAACGACTTACAGCTGGACCCCGGCGACGACTGGCAGACCTACCACAACGAGATGTGCAACAGCAACACTGACTACTTGCAGACCGGCATGTGCCAGCTGGGCACCAGCGGTGGCTTCACCCAGAACACTGTGTATTTCGGTGCCCCTGGTGCCTACAACTGGAAAGGTGGGAGCTTGGAGAAGGAGGGGCAACAGAAAACACCTAGCCCCACTGAGCCACTGGGACAAGTCTTTAATCTCGGGAGGCAGAGGTTGCACTTCCAGGGTGAAAACCCTGAGTTTGAGGCTAGCCTGGACTACAGAGAGTTCCAAGACAACCAGAGCTACATAGTGAGACACTGTCTTAGAAACAAACAAACAAATAAAAACAAAGAGGAAAGAAAGAAAGAAACCTAGATTGGATTGTGGCCTGTCTGACATCAGCTTGACCTCTGGGAAACTTTTACAAACATGCTTCTGGTGCAAACTCTAAAATCCCAGTTTAGGACTTGTTAGAATTAAAAGCAAAAATGGTCAACAAAAAAGTAGCACTACCCTGTGATCCCAGCTACTTGGAGACTGAGACAGGAGGATGCCATAATCCTGCCTGGGATGTAGAATGAGTTCAGACCCAGAATGGGTAACTTAGCAAGAGCCTGTTTCAAGATAAACTAAAAAGGGAGGACAGCACCGAGTTCAGTGCAGAGCACTTAGCTTAGCTTGAGTGAGGGTCTAAGTTCAATCTTCAGTACCACAAATTGAGAAGGGGAAAAAGTTAAAAATGTCCCTCCTCACCCTCCCTCACCCCATTTCCCAATGTTCACAGTGTCTTAGGACTCCTTCCACACTTACTTTAGTATTTTTTAATGATTTTTGAAGAGATTTATTTATTTACGTATTTTATGTGTATGAGTGCTCTATCGTCATGAGCAGCAGCAGAAGGAATCTGATCTCATTACAGACAGTTGTAAGTCACCATGTGGTTGCTGGGAATTGAACCCAGGTCCTCTGGAAGAGCAGCCAGGGCTCTTAACCTCTGAGCCATCTCTCCAGCACCTTATTTGACTATTTATAGGTATCATCTTAAAAACAAACAGGGTGGAATGAAATGTTCTGCTCTTTCACTTTCCATTCATCATAAGCGAAAAGCCATGCTAAAGGTCCATACACAGGACTGCCCTTCTGAGGTCATAGAAGCTTTCACTGTCCCAAGATTCTTGCTTAAAAGGCTGCCGGCTCAGCACCCACTAGGTGGCTAAAAACTGTAATTCCAGTTCCAGGAGACCCAATGCCCTCTTCTGGCCTCTGCAGTTATTACATGCAGGTGGTGTACAGACATACATGCAGGCAAAATACCATTATCTACAATCTCATAAGCCAGGGTAATGTACGCACCAACACTTGGGAGACTGACCTGGAACTGGAGTTCCAGACCATTGTGTGACACCACATGGGTACTGGGAATCAAACCTGGGTCTCCTAGAAAAGCAGCAGCAAGTGTTCTCATCCACGGAGCCATCTCTCCAGCCATGCCCTCTCCCCCATTACAAACTTTTTAAAGAGGAAGTGATTTATCGGCCAGGTGGTGGTGGTGCATAATTTAATCCCAGTACTTGGGAGGCATGGGCAGGCGGATCTCCGAGTTTGAGGCTAGCCTGCTCTACGGAGTGAGTTCCAGGACAGCCAGGGATTCACAGAGAAACCCTGTCTCAAGAAACAAATAAGCAAACAAAAGGCAGTGACTTAGGAGGTGGTGGCGCTCACACGTGAAAGGGATCATTGTGTTGTTCACGGAGGTGGGCACAGTAGAGGGGAAAGGTAGTGACCCACACTGTTTGCTCCTCTTCCCCAATCTTCCTGCAGGAAACAGCTACATGATTCAGCGGAAGGACTGGGATTTATCTGAATATAGCTACAAGGGCTCAGAGGACCAAGGAAACCTCTACATTGGTAAGCCTGGTGCTGGTGGCCCCCTGGGAGGATGGGGGAAGCCACCTTGATCCCTAACATACTAGCCCTTTTACCTCTGGTGTGCTGTGGGGTGAGACTGCAGTGCACAGTGCAGATGTGGCATTTAGTTCAATTAGCACACACTTACTGAGCACCACCTGCATGGGAGACTTTGGTCCAAGGCTTCCAAATGCAAAGTTGGTTGCGTCGTGAAGCTCAAAGTCCAGTATGCGAGGGAGGCTACCCCTGCCCCCGTAGCCCACTTTTTTGCTCACTTGGCATAGAGGAATAGGAGCTAATAGAGGGTGGGCAACTATGGGGGGATAGGTCCAGCATAAAAGGGGACACATTTACTGGGTCCTTGATTGAATGCCTCCTCCTCATCCCAGGGTACACGGTGCAGGTAGGCAGCGCCATCCTCCACCCCAAGGACATCACTGTTGTGACAGGTGCCCCGCGGCACCAACATATGGGCGCTGTCTTCTTGCTGAGCCAAGAGTCAGGTGGAGACCTGCGGAGGAGGCAGGTGCTGGAGGGCACGCAGGTGGGCGCTTATTTTGGCAGCGCCATTGCTCTGGAAGACCTGAACAATGATGGGTGAGAGTCTAGGGACATAGAACATCCTCTGGGACCAGGGAGAAGGGTGGGAGGTGGCAGGCTAGGTCTGAGAAGTAGAAGCTTTGCATCACACATTCACTGTGTGCAGAGTCTTGCAATCACACTTCAAGGGAGTTTGGACATTTGCATGTCATTTTTTGCATGTCATTTGCATGACACCCATGCTTGCTTGTTTGTACCTGTCATTCATGCCTATCATTCGTAAGGTGCCAATGGGGTAGGAGCTTCTTCGGATGTGATCTCTGCCTGCATGATTTCTCCATAACATGAGTTTTCTCTTTGATGGGTCTTGTTGGCTTTCTTCGTGGCCTGTGGTCAGGTGTGTCATTTGCTCGGTTGCATGGTCCCAGCAATATCATGCTCATTAAATGGCAGCAAGGGCCAACCTCACACTCCCATTCCCATTCTTCTCCTGCGCAGGTGGCAGGACCTCCTGGTGGGCGCTCCCTACTACTTCGAACGGAAAGAGGAGGTAGGGGGTGCTGTCTATGTCTTCATGAACCAGGCGGGCACGTCCTTCCCAGATCAACCTTCCCTCCTGCTTCATGGCCCCAGTCGCTCTGGCTTTGGCATCTCTATAGCCAGCATTGGTGACATCAACCAGGATGGATTCCAGGGTATGAGCCTGCACCCCTTCTTCAGCTCCCTCACTGACTGAGCACCAATTGTATCCCAGGCTTGACAGGACTCAAAGCTCAAAGGGGTGCTAGAGAGGATGTGCAGATGATGCTACAGAGGCTCGCCTAGAGTGGGCCGTAAGTGGTTGGGCTGAGAGTGCACAGAAGAGAGAAACAAATAGCATCAGCATGAGCATAGGAACTTGCAATGTAATATACACTACTGAAGCGTACGCTGGGGACAGGCCGGTGGATGCTCTGAAAGCCATGCTGAGTGAATGGGGCTTTCTATCTGGGTCATAGAGGGTAGGGTGGGGAGGTGTCCAGAGAAATAGTTGGAACAAGGAGGGTGAGAGGAGGTGGAATCTGGAGGGGTGTGGGATGGAAGCAGGTAGGAGACCTGGCTGGGGTGGTAGGATCGGAGATGTGCCATATCAAATGATGAGAAAGGGCGGGGACAAGGAGGCACCTTAGTGGCACTGCCTTGCAGGTGCTCTGTGGGACCCGGAGAACAATACAATCAGACCCGGGGAGAAGTCACAGGAAGGACACTTTAGTGAGCCGGTTTACTGAGGGAGCACTTAGCTTTCCAAACATCAGTCCTCTGACAACTTCAGTTTCCCAGAACACAGCTGAGAACTAAAGGGAAGGCAAAGCTTCTTAAGAGGCAGAAACGGATGCCAGAAAGGTCAGCCAACAGGCCCAAGCACTTTCCACCGACGGAAGGATCTGTGTTTTCATCTTAGGGTCCACTTATGCTCCCTAACTTCCTTTACCTAGGCCTTCTCAGATCAAATGTAGCAGATGAGTCCGGCAAAGATTAGGATCACAAAACGTGTCGAGTTCGAGGAAACACTGTTTAGCTTTTTAACAGTCTTGACACTTGAAGGTCTATTGTACTGAGCAGAGTGCACTGTAGTTACAATCCAGGTTCCTGATAGTGTGGCCTTGGGATTTGAGTCTGCTCATCTATAAAGGGATAAATAATAGTAGATACCCCCTCAGCATTCTTGTAAGGCTCAAGAGGAATGGATGCTGGGAGCCTTGGCAGTTATCAATGAGGAGTGGCTTCTTTTCTGGTCTTGGTAGGAAATGTCATTAGAAGAACCACGGTGTCTGGAAAAGTGGTTGGTGGGTGATAGGGGAAGTGGGAAACTGGATTATTCTGGGGAACGTGGGGGCACAGCTCTGTCTGAGGCACTGATCTGTTGTCTGACTTTGAGGAAGATTTTTTTCCCCTTTCCCTAACCTCCATTCCCACTAGAGCTCTGAAGCTATGAAGTTCCCTGTTGCTCTGAACACTTCTGCCGGGGTGAGGTCACTGCCACGCTGAGCTCAGTGGTCTACAGCAGAGAGTGAAGGGGCTAGGGAGCCTGGAATGCCCGGTGACTCTGCCCTGTCTTTCCTCCCCAGACATTGCTGTGGGGGCCCCATTTGAGGGCTTGGGCAAGGTGTACATCTACCACAGCAGCTCCGGGGGACTCCTCAGGCGGCCCCAGCAGGTAGGAATGCACAATGACAAGTCAGACACCCCTATCACCCAGGGCCTCCTCCTCTAAACATGGCTCAGAGCCTGTCCCTTCCACTTCCTCCTGGCTTTAGATAATCCACGGAGAGAAACTCGGACTGCCTGGCTTGTCCACCTTCGGCTACTCTCTGAGTGGGAAGATGGATGTGGATGACAACTTCTATCCAGACCTGCTAGTGGGGAGCCTGTCGGACCACATTGTGCTGCTGCGGTGAGCTGGGAGTCTGTGGGTAGGGCATGTCCCTCCTCCATCCTCGTCTTTATGAGCCTCAGCCCTGCCCACCTGCAGTAACCCACAGAAAACTGAACCCCAGCCCTGGGCTGGGGTAGGCAGGAAATACTAATACCGACCTGCTTTCTTGTTACTATAGGGCCCGACCTGTCATCAATATTCTCCAAAGGACCTTGGTGGCCAGGCCAGCTGTGTTGGACCCCTCGCTTTGTACACCTACCTCCTGGTGAGACTGTCACCCCAGTTCTTCCTACCCACTTCTATGTCTACACAGGCCAGCAGGGCCTCAGGCCCTAAGCCCTTCCCCTGGACACTCCTGACACCCCAGCATCAGCATCTGGAGTCTAGGGCCAACAATACCTTTCCTCTCCGATGTCATTTCAAGTCAGAGTTCCTTGCAGGGGCTAATGTGTGAACACAGGGCTAGGAACAGGAGCTCCATCTGGCTTAAAGCCCAGCCACTCATTGCTGGGGGAGAGCTGGGAGGACCCTGAGGAGTGAGGGTTAGAAGGAAGGAGAAAGGAATGTGCTTAGGTGGATGGGTGTGGGGAAATGAGACTCACCCTGGGCAAATAATTAGTCTGAGTCTCAGATAACATATAAACGGTAATAACCAATTCACAGAGTTCTTGATAGTTAAATGAAATAATATACAAAAAAAAGCTCTAAGTACAGGACGCTGTATCTCACGTGTTCAATTAAAAAAAAAAAAAACAACACAAAACCAGTTGCAAAGAAAGTGGTAAGTGGTAAAGACCATAGTGGTGACCTGAGGGCTTTCTGTGAATATCAGCCTGATAGCAAAGGGGACAGTGAGCTGAACAGCAGGGGACAGGGGACAGGGGACAAAAGTAAGATCCGGAGGTCCCGAGACCTGGGCTGGGCCACCAGTTGCCTAGTAGCATCAGACAAATCCTGTTCCCTGGGCCTCAGTTTCCCCACTGGTGACCTCTAGAAACAGTGAAGTCACCACAGCTTTGTAGACTCCCCAGTTTTGCTCCTGACTTTCCCTCCACAAGAGTCCTGAGTTCCCTTTGCCTAGCACAAGAGTGAGAAGTAGGACATGGCTGTCCCTCCCACTGTGACCAGGCCCTCCCTGCTCTGCGTCCTCCCAACAGTGTTCAGGTGGAGCTGTGCTTCGCCTACAACCAGAGTGCTGGGAACCCCAACTACAGGCGGAACATTAGTGAGTTCTGGGCACAGGGTGCTCAGGTGGGAGGGATGGGGGTGCAGGATGCTCGCCTAGCCACCTGACTGCCTGACTGGCCACTGACTGCCGGCTCTGTCTGCAGCCCTGGCGTACACACTGGAGGCTGACCGGGACCGCAGGCCCCCCAGGCTCCGATTTGCCAGCAGCCAGTCGGCTGTCTTTCATGGTTTCTTCTCCATGCCAGAGACGCATTGCCAGACACTGGAATTACTGCTGATGGTGAGGAACTGTAGGAGAGGATGGGGCCTCTGAGATCTCTGGAAGAGGTGGCCAGTGGCCCTCTAAATGAAAGCTGAGGGACAGGGGTATCCCCAAAGACAGAGGCTGGGGAAGTCTGGGGGATGGTGGCGGCATACATGTAGGAGAGGGATCAGCCCCTGGGGTGGAGATGGGCTTAGGGCTTATTACCTTAGAAAAGAGGTCTTGGCTCTGGTCCAGTCTTGAAAAACGTGTCCCCGACTCAGGACAAGCTCAGTTCCTCTTTGAGGCATCACGGCTTTGGGGGAAGAGAACCTGGAAATCCCGTGAAGTAAAGGGG
This sequence comes from Dicrostonyx torquatus, assembly GCA_028555095.1. Lineage (NCBI taxonomy): Eukaryota > Metazoa > Chordata > Mammalia > Rodentia > Cricetidae > Dicrostonyx > Dicrostonyx torquatus. Next base: position 956,890 of record JAQHUG010000027.1, read on the forward strand.
AACACCCATCCCTGGGAAGAAAAAGTGCTGTCTCGGGGGAGTTGGGGCAGTATAAGGTCGTAGAACTCAATTTGGTGATTGGATTAGTGCGGATTCAGCTTAACTTGGGGGTTCAAGGTAGAGAGAACCCTAGCTTCCCTCTGGGGCTTAGTCTGGCTAGGGTTTAGAGAAGCTAGGAGGATCCAACTAGGGGGCTGGGTTCACCTCACCCTCCTTTCCCAGGACAATGTCCGTGATAAACTCCGTCCCATCGTTATTGCCATGAACTACTCCTTACCTTTGCGCATGCCCGATCGCCTGAAGCTGGGGATGCGGTCTCTGGATGCCTATCCGGTTCTTAACCAGGCACAGGCTCTGGAGAACCACACTGAGGTGAGCAGAGCCTACCCCGGGCCAGGAGGGCTGTGGGGTCAGAGAGTAATATGGGGTGCAGTCCCCTCAAAGTTGCCACTGTCCCCAGGTCCATTTCCAGAAGGAGTGCGGGCCAGACAACAAGTGTGACAGCAACCTGCAGATGCGAGCGGCCTTCGTGTCTGAGCAGCTGCAGCCTCTAAGCAGGTGGTATCTGGGCGATGCTGATTGATCAAAGGCTAGGCGGGGCTTCATTGGTTGGCAGAATTGGGGCGAGGCCTCACTGGCCAGGGATAGGGTGGATATGGGGAGAGGGGCTTTAATATGCTCTGTTAAAACTGAATGATAAGCCCGGTGGTGCTGGAACACGCCTTTAATCCCAGCGCTCGGGAGGCAGAGACAGGCGAATCTTTGTGAGTTTGAGGCCAGTCTGGTCTACAAGAGCTAGTTCCAGGACAGGCTCGAAAGCTACAGAGAAACCCTGTCGTGAAAAAACAAAAACAAACAAACAAACAAAACAAAAATTAAAAAAAAAAAAAAAAAAGACTGAACTATAAGACCTGGTTGACCCAGCAGTGGCTTTCCCAGCCCGGAGAAGGGGCGGAGCCTAATGGAGGTGGGGCTTTTGGCTTAGTTCTGATCTCCTCTCTTCAGGCTCCAGTACAGCAGAGACACTAAGAAACTGTTCTTGAGCATCAATGTGACCAATATGCCGAGCCACGAGCGTGCTGGGGAAGATGCCCATGAGGCACTGCTCACCTTGGAGGTGCCACCCGCCCTGCTACTGTCCTCAGTGCGCCCAGTGAGTACCCACCACCTAGGCTCAGCCCAAACTTGGCTTCCTGTCTATTTGCACCCCCGATGCGTATGGCATACGGTATAATATGAATTATCTTTTGTTGTGGTGTGTTCACCTCCGGGACTGGACTACTTCTACACTACCTCTAGGAGTTCAAACCGTGCTCCATAGTATATGGAAGACTAGCATAACTCTGATTTTATTTACTTTCTTTCCTCAGTCCGGGACCTGCCAAGCTAACGAGACCATCCTGTGTGAGCTAGGAAACCCCTTCAAACGGAACCAGAGGGTGAGACACAGCCACATCCTCCACTCCTGGAGGGTCCTCGGGCGAGCTCCTAGCCGTCTTACCTGCCCGATTCATGGGATTTCTTGAAGCAAAGAACCAAAGTTGAGGAGGGGAAGGCCCAGAAGGGGGTGAGAAGAGACCAAGAGACTAAGAAATGGAGCCATTAGGGAACTATGCATGATTCTAGGGTAGGTGCAGGCGAGGAGACCTCTTTGGCTGAGCCCTGATGTGGTGCTCGCTGCCTCTTATCTGATGCCGTATCTCAATATTCCCCCAATCTAAAAGCTATTTCACAGAGTGGGAAGCATAGGCTTAGAAAGTTTCAGTAACCCGCTTAAGGTTATACAAAAGTAGCAGAGATCCCCCACCCCCACCCATCAGCAATGATGTCACCCAAAGAAGAGACATGGAACCAAGGATGGATAAGGAGGAGGGATGGAGGTCCCTTGTGCAGATCTCCCCCCATGCCATAGCCCCCTGCTGCATTTCAATGCTCCTTTCTGTTACCCTGACCCTTGTGCTAGATGGAGCTGCTCATTGCCTTTGAGGTCATTGGGGTGACCCTGCACACAAGGGACCTTCAGGTGCAGCTGCAGCTATCCACGTGAGTGATCCTGCAAAGCTAGTCTGTCCAGGGCTGAGCTCATGTCCTGGGTCTCCTTACTGCCTGCGTTTTCTCCTCAGGTCAAGTCACCAGGACAACTTGCAGCCCATGACCCTGACTTTGCAGGTGGACTACACACTCCAGGCCTCACTCAGCTTGTGGGTACCATGCTGTCTCCTAGTCCTCTGTGACTGAGCCAGGGCTTCCCTACCCTCAAGGTGTCTCCTAAGCTCGTCTGACACTTCTCTTGGTCTGGTGTCTTCCTGGGTCATCCACTCCTAATAACCATGGCCATTCTGAGAGTTGTATTATTTTTTTCCTGTAAGGCAGGTAGGAGGGGCAGAACTAACACCTATGGCTAAGCTGGTGGTCTTTGCCCTTCATTTGAATGTTTCTGCTTCATTTTCTTGATATTTATCTGTGTGTATGTGCATATATGTATGATGCATGTTTGCATGTACACCTGTGACAATGCAGATATGTGCATGCTGTGGGACACATGTAGAAGTCAGAGGACCCTATGAGGCATGGGGTCTCACCTACACCTTTGACACAGGGGGTCTCTTTGCTATTGGCCATTGCATATACTGGAAAGCATGTGCCAGGCTAGCTGAGCTGTGCCCTTCCTCAGGGATCCTCCAGTCTCTATTACCCATCTCACGTTAAGAGCATTTGGACTACAGATGTCTGCAACCATACTCGGCTTTTAAGTGGGCTTTAGGGGGATTTGAACTCAGGACCTCACACTAGCATAGCAAGTGCTTTACCCACTCTGCCACCTCCTCAGCCAGCTCTTGTTTTCTTCGATTCATTTTATTTTATGTGTATGAGTGTTTTGTCTGCATGTGTGTGTGCATCATGTGTGTGCCTGGTACTCTTGAAGGGCAGAAAAGGGTGTCAGATCTCCTGGCACTGGAGTTACAGATGGTTGCTAGCTGTCCTGTAGGTGCTGAGAACTGAACCTCAGTTCTTTAGAAGAGCAATAAGGGCTTGTAACCCTTGAGCCATCTCTTCAACCCTCCCCCCCTCTTTCTGAGAGCCCAGTAGACATCTTATTGACTGCATCCTTGCCTTGCCTTATGCCAGCTATTGCTAGCTCCACCTTACAGGCGAGGAAACTGAGGCTCAGAGAGGATCAGTAGTTTTTGTAAGGCCACACGACTGGAGTGTGTTAGAACTGGGGCTTATACCTAAGGGGACCCATAGTCAACCAGCCCCGGCACTGCAGTCCCCTCTGGCAGGACTGTGGCCTCCTGTCCGCTTTGACGCAGGTACTTTCTTATCCTAGGATGACACATCGGCTACAGAGCTTCTTCGGTGGCACAGTGATGGGTGAGGCTGGCATGAAAACTGTGGAGGATGTGGGAAGTCCCCTGAAATACGAATTCCAGGTAAAGGCACCTCTGGGGTGCTGGCTGGAGACGCTTATGAAAGGCAATGGGGAGATTGTTCTGGGTCCAGGGTTCAAAACTGGGAGGGTTGAGGGTTGTTGGGTTGTAGAGGGTTTTCCAAAAGTTGGTAACCATGACACACAGGTCATGTGTGCCCACAGGTGAGCCCAGTGGGAGATGGGCTGGCAGCTTTGGGCACACTGGTCCTAGGTCTGGAATGGCCCTATGAAGTTGCCAATGGCAAGTGGCTGCTGTACCCCACGGAGATCACCATCCATAGCAATGGGTCCTGGCCCTGCCAGCCACCTGGAAGCCTCGTCAACCCTCTCAACCTTACTCTCTCTGTGAGTTCATCATGTACACCTTATCTGCATGCCAGAGCGCAGTAAAGCCAGTGTCTTCCTCAGCCACTTCAGTCCTCTTCGGGAGCCCAAGACCCCTCTGTCCCTTCCCTGTCTCCCATCAACTATTCTCTCTCTCTCTGCCTCCCCAACAAATCTCTGCCCTCTTCAGGACCCCGGAGACAAGCCACATTCTCCACAGCGCAGGCGGAGACAGCTGGATCCCGGGGGAGACCAGGGCTCCCCACCTGTCACACTGGCTGCTGCCAAAAAAGCCAAATCTGAGACTGTGTTGGTGAGTGACCAAGGCAGAGGTGGGCAGGACGACACAGCCTGTCACAAGGCACGTGGGCATCAGGGGCCCATGAAGCAAGGCAGCCAGAGACACAGGTCTAAAGGGGTGCTGTGGACCTGGGCCTCAGGAGTCTCCTGACAGGAAAACAGATTTACCTCCTGCCCTCAGGAGCATCCGTCACAGTGGACTCAAAGAGGAGCTGCAGACTGGATTCCAGTGCCTCACACCCTGTTGGGGGCTGTTTTGCTTGGACATTTAGGGCAGGAAGAAGTGTAGAGCAGAGTGTCCTATGCAGGAAGAGGTTGAGAAGCAAACATGGGGACCCAGGGCAGGCGTAACTGGCTAGAGAGACTGAAGGGGTATCCCAAGCCAACAGACAACACCCAAAGTACCTGGCTTGGGAGAGATTTCTGAGGCTGGGACTTGGCTTCATATTCGCATTCCCTGAACCAGATGAGTTCAGCCCAAGGGTGCACCTTGAACATACGTTTGAGAAGCAGAGGAACGCGCATGAGCAAAACAATGTACAAAGCCCTTTGTCACTCAGGGCGAGATGAAGTCTAGAAGGGTAGAAGGTTAGCAGAGGCAGCATCAGGTCTGGAGAGCTAGGCAGTCTTATGTCTGTCTATCTCCTGTCTACATCAGACCTGTGCCAGTGGCCGTGCCCGCTGTGTGTGGCTGGAGTGCCCCCTTCCTGATGCCTCCAACATCACCAACGTGACTGTGAAGGCAAGGGTGTGGAACAGCACCTTCATTGAGGTTAGTGCTCAGACTGGAGGTCTCCACTGTCATCCACCTGGGTGAAGAGAGTGACAGGGAGGGTCAGTGACAGCCAGTGTGGTGTGTGTGTGTGTGTGTG
>JAQHUG010000027.1:965879-985939 GCA_028555095.1 Dicrostonyx torquatus
TTTTTTTTTATTTAAAATTTTATTTTTTATGAAGAGGGAGCATGTGTGTACCACAGTGTGCACGCAGAAGCTAAAGGACTCTTGTAGGGGTTGATTCTCCTTCCACCTTGTGTGGCTGAGCACTCAGACTTGGGTTTTCAGGATTGGCAACAAGCATCCTTACCTGCTGAGCCATCTCACTGGCACCATTATTTGTTTTGGGGACATAAAATGTCGCAATGAAGCCCAGGCTAGTCATAAACTTTTGGAACAGTCCTCCTGTCTCAGCCTTTCAAGTGCTGGCACTAAAGACGTGAGCCACCAGGAGTGGTTTTTACTTAATTAAAGCCAAAAGTCACAAAGGATGAATCTGGAAATTTAGTCTATATGAAATGGTAAAAAGACGAGCTGGGAGGACAAGTTCCAAAGGAACGTGACGAAGTGTGGGCCTAGTTTAACATGTCAATATAAAAGTATATGTGAGATGAAATACAAATACTTAACTTACATAAAGAAATAAGAAGGCGCTGGAGAGATGGCTCTGCAGTTAAGAGTGCACACTGTGCTTGCAGGAAACCCGAGTTCAGTTCCCAGCACACACGCCAGGCTGCTCACAAGCAGCTTTAATCATGGGAGCCTGCATTCACACGCCCGGACCCACACACAATAATCCCAGCACTCTGGAGGCTGAGGCAGAAGGATCTCTGTGAGTTCAAGGCCAGCCTGGTCTACGTGGCAAGTTCCAGGGCAGCGAAGGCTACGAAAGTGTCTCAGAAAACAATCAAAAAACCCTTTTTAAAGAAAAACAAAAATAGCAGACGGGTTGTTTGTCTATCTGATTGGAAAATACTAAAAAGAGAAATGTCGTCTGGCGATGGCTGGTGGTGGGAAACACTACTGACTCGAGTATAAATTGGCGGCTCCTTTGTGGAGATGCATTTGTCAATATTCATTAAAATTTAAAGCACCCATTCCCTTGAATCTAACACATGCTCATACATTTCAAGGAGCTCACCGGACGAGCATTCAAAGATGAATATATGGGGGTATTTTAGAGCATTGTTAATAGGAGCTGGGAATTGGAAACTATCTAAATGTCCATCAGTAGGAGATTGGCTCGATAAAATGTGGTCCATTTCTGCAATGACTGTGCGGTCCTCAGAAGAGATCAAGTTGGCCTTTGTCAATTGTGAGGGAGAGATGATGATATTAATTAAAAAAATGGGGAGGATGAAGCTTGCAGAGGTGTGCATATAGTGTGACCCCACCAAGGTGGGACAAATATATCAAGTATATGGAGATAGCTGGGCATCTCAGCACTTGGAGGTTGAGTCAGGATTAAGAGTTTGAGGCCAGGCTGGGCTAATATAACAAGATCCTCTCTCAAAAAAAGAAAAATTCAGCACAGAGATTTACTATGCATTTTGTTATTTGTTTGTTTATTCATTCATTCATTTGTTCATTCATTCACAAGACAGGGTCACTCTATGTCGTTCTGACTGTTCTGGAACTTACTATGTAAACTAGACTGGCCTCAAACTCACAGAGAGGGGCTGGAGAGATGGCTCAGAGGTTAAGAGCATTGGCTGCCCTTCCAAAGGCCTGAGTTCAATTCCCAGCAACCACATGGTGGCTCACAACCATCTGTAATGAGGTCTGGCGCCCTCTTCTGGCCTGCAGACATACACACAGACAGAATATTGTATACATAATAAATAAATAAATATTAAAAAAAAACTCACAGAGATCCCCCTGCTTCTGCTTCAGAGTGCTGGGATCAAAGACACATACCACCCTGCCCAGCTTGTTTGTTTGTTCTTTGGAGGTAGGGCCACCTGTAGCCCAGGCTGGTCTTGAACTCTGAATCCTCTTACCTCCTGCTGGGGTCACCAGCATGCATAAACCACTATTCACTGTGTGCACGCGTGGGGCAGCGGGGGTTATCCAGAGCATAAAATTACTGGAAATCTTTAATTTTCTGTTATCCTTTTTAAAAAGTCAAAATAATTTTAAAAGAAGTGAAAATCAAGCATAGTCGTCTAGAGAAGTTCTACTGCAAAATCAGACTCTGAGCCACAAATAAAACAAAATCCCAAATCTGAAACACTTCTGGTCGCACAGCATCTCTGGTGTAGGCTATTTAGCCCACATATACACATGCATGCGTGAACACACCCATGCTGTTTGCTATGCATTGTTTGTGGCTTTTTCATAACTAATTGTGGAGAGTTTGTCATGTAACAGGTATCACTCTGAGCAATCTACCCATGTTTAATCCTGTCCAACAGCCTATGAGGTAGGGAATTAAAAGTCCCAGTTTACAGATGAATAACAGAGAGGCTGCATAACTTATTCAAGGCTACACAGCCAGTGGATAGCAAAGCTGGACTTGAACCCAAGTCCCGAATGCATGTTTTTGGCCATGCTGCTACACTGTAAAGTAGCCTTTAATAACCTCTTTACCAGAGCACACAAAAGATCCAGAGAAATGAATTGCTCCTTCAAGGTCACACAGTTTACCAGGAACAGAGCTGATATGCAAATCCAGATATGTGGATCACAAACTCAGATGCCAGGCTACCTACCAGATCTGAGGCTACCTCCCTGGCTAAATCTGTGCTTAAGACAAGGACCTGCTTATGTCGAGTCCTGCCAGGGCTTTTTCTGGTCCTTGATCGCCCCCTACTGGCTGTAGATCAAATAACAGAGCCATGGGTCTTGAACCTGGATCTCGGCAGGCTGGCCCCATTGAGTCTCATCTCTCCTCTGCAGTTCTCAGTGGATATTGACTCAGAGCTGGTGGAGGAGCTGCCTGCTGAGATTGAGCTGTGGTTGGTCCTTGTGTCTGTCAGTGCCGGGCTGCTGCTTCTAGGGCTCATCATCATCCTGCTGTGGAAGGTAGAAACTCCCAGCCTCCTGGGGCTTTACACTTCGACCCCCCTGCCAGCCAGCACAGCACGCTCACCCACCCTCCCTCCATCCCACGGCTCTGCATCCCATTCCTCACCTCATTTCAGCTGCCCTTTCCCAGACCCTCCCCACCCCTCCCCGCTCCCAGTGCCACCCATGCCTCGGGAACTGCAGGCTGCTCTGGTGTCTGGCCACCCACCAGGCTGGGCCCAGGACTTAGCCTTCCAGGTTCCCCATCTCTAAGCCCCAGCTCCCCTTTTGAGTGCTGATGGCCAGGTCTGCCAACACCCCTGATGGCCATCCCCACCTCCTCCCTCCAGTGCGGCTTCTTCAAGCGAGCCCGCACTCGTGCCCTGTATGAAGCTAAGAGGCAGAAGGCTGAGATGAAGAGCCAGCCGTCAGAGACAGAAAGGCTGACCGACGACTACTGAGGGGGGCACCCCCCTTGCCCCAGCCCACCTGGGTAACATGGCCTATGGGCCTCCTCTCCACAACCCCAGCTGGCTGGGGCCTCTGATTCTGTCTTGTCTGCTCCTCTTGCCTTAGGGCCTGCTTGGATCTCACTTGTCTTACTACCTCAAAGCACAGGCCACCCTGATTACCCCCTGGACCCCCACCTACACCTGGCTCGCAGGAGCTTAAAATCCCAAGAGCATGCTGGGAAATCCTTCCAGTGAGCATGCTGCTTTCTGAGGGACCGAAAAAGAGAAATAGTCAGTGCTAGATCCCGCCTCTGTCTGATCCCCAGGCATGTCCACAATGACTCTAAGCCCTATCCCACTTCCACTAGGAAGGAGAGAACCAAGAAAGACCAACCCTTTTTGTCTCGAGTTCCACCCATCTCCCTAGGATAACTATCTCACCTACCCCTAGCACTGGCCATTGGGATCACCCTGTCTTCCTGGCCCACAATCTCTGCATCTGCTTAGTCTCCACCTGCCTCTATTCTCCTCTGTGCCTTCCTCAGCTCCTCCTTCCTCTGGGCCTGAGGTGGGGATGTTCATCCTCCCATCTCATACTGAGGTTGGGATGTTTGAGTGTGTGTGTATGTGTGTGTGTGTGTGTGTGTGTGTGTTGATTGGGGGCATTGTCTCCCATTGAATGCTGGATACTGACACAACTTCTCTTCTGCCTAAACTCCAGTGTGACTTCTTTAAGCCGACCCGATACTACCGGATCATGCCCAAGTACCATGCAGTGCGTATTCGGGAGGAGGAGCGCTACCCACCCCCAGGGAGCACCCTACCCACCAAGAAGCACTGGGTTACCAGCTGGCAGATTCGGGACCGATACTACTGATATCCTCCCTGCCACCACTCCCAATTCTTCCTTTCTTCCTATTTATCATAAATTATGACTCTGACAGTCCAAAAGGGGCCACACATTTGGCTGGCACCAGTAGGCTCAGGCATATTCCCTCTACAGTGCAGGAATGTTTTCTGGGGGTCCTAGAATCTCCTTCAAGACCTTGCAATGCTGAGCACAGCACAGCCCCGGACACTGGACACACACATACACAGGGCCTACTGCTAAAGGCCTGTTCAGATATACCATGGAAGATGCCATGTCCAAGCCTCTATCTGTGCCAAAGCCAAGCCAAAGCACCTCTACTGGGAGCCAGGAGGAAAAGGTCCCTGATGTGGTGACATCTCTCTTCCACACCAGATACCCCTTGAGCCATTGTCCCTGGACTGACTTTACTGTCCAGAATAAAACTACTGACGACAAGGACACAGTCGGGCCCAGCTGCAATTCCTGGCACCCACTGGAGAGTAGGGGATGTTTCTGTGACTTGTGTGCTCAGACCAAGAGCAATGAACTAAAAAAGCAGGTCCCCAGAATGGGCTTTATGAACAGATCTCCAAAACCTCGGCTACAGATGGAGTTGGCAAGAAACGCAGCCCAAAGGAACAAAGCAAAACATGGACAACCTGGACACACTGTGCTGGGGCTGACCTGGAGCAGGGTGGCATCCTTCAGAGAGAAGATACTGGCAGGATGCAGGGGAGATACTTCTGACCCATCCTGGCCACCTCAGCCTGAGCAAGGCCTGGAGATCCCACAAGACCATGTGGGGTGTGATACTTGAATGTAGGGCAGGGGAGAGTCCAACCCCTGCCTCAGCTGGCCGGACTTAACTCAGCTCCCTTGACCACAGAGATGGCATTCTGAGCTAGCTGTCCATGGCTTTCTGAGAAACCTAGCCCTCCCCCTCCCCTAGGAGCTGCATCCCCATTCTAGCAGTGGAGGCTGATTCCCAGGTCCCCCCCTGAGCCCCGCCCACAGGCAGGCCCACTCCCCAGCTCTGCCCCTCCACGGTAGGTACTATAGCAGCTTCCCCTACCCTGTACCTTCTTTGTATATGGGCTTCTCACTAAAATAAATAAACAATTCCAAGTTTGTACAGCTGCTTCTGCATCTCCCCCAACCTGACCTGACCTGTCTCAGTTCAGGCTAGCGGGGTGATAACCTCCCCTAGGTGAGCCCTGGACCATGGACCTAGCACCCTGCTGCAAACCGTGCTTGAAGAATTTTAATTCAAGCCCAGAGTTCACTTCACAAGAAAGTCCAGTTCTCAGGGGAGCGCCGTGGGGGAGTGCTCTCTATGCTTCAAGAGCTGTGGCCTGTTCCTGTTGTGTTCATTTGGGCATTGATTGCTTCCATTGATTGCTAGGCTCTGGCTTGGATTTGGTCATGGGGAGGGAGGGAGGGGAGTTGAGAATGGTCTTCGTGCTCATGCAACCCAAACGGAGCTCAGACAACGTAGTTGGGGATACCCTTGAATTTATCCTCACACATGTTGGGGATATCAGGTTTGCACACAAACTGGCTTTGGGGAGAGAGAGAGAGAGAGATCTCATACACTGTGCCTGGCCCTTGATAACGCACTCACCCTTGTCATCCACTGCTTCCTAATTATTAGGTTGATAGATGTCTAAGGATCCCTACACACAGCCCGGGGGCCTCTCTGCCTCCCTCACTTCACTTTTCTCTCTGTCTTCTCTACTACATGTCAGGCACTGTGCCCAGTGCTAGAGATAAAGCAATGACTAGGTGAGATATAACCTGTGCCCTCCTGAAGCCAAAGTCCAGTGGGAAAGACCCATAAATCAGCAGTTAACCCTCAGTGTGGGCCACTCTCGTGCCTTAAGGTCAGGAGACCTAAGGGGGCATGTAAGGAGATCAGCACCCAGCCCAGGAGCTCAGCAAAGGCTTCCTAGAGAAAGAGATGATCAAGCAACCAAGGCCTGAAGAATAGGTACAGGAAGCTGAGAAGAATAAGCCAGAAACACCCCCACTCCCACCCCTGCTACAAAAAAAAAAAAAAAAAAAGAAAGAAAGAAAAGAAGAAAAGCTCAGACTGTCCATGGATTGGAGATTACATGCTGGTCAAGGCAGCAGGTAGATTGCATTGGGAGTGGAACAAGGGAGTGTGAGAAGATGAGCTAACGAATGGAGCCAAAGCAGATATTAGGACAACTGCGAAACTGCGAAGGCTCCAGAAAGAAGGGGAAACTGGAGAGATGGCTCAGTGGTTAAGAGTGCTTACTGCTCTTGCTGAGGACCTGGGCTAGGTTCCTAGCATCTGCATTAGGCAGTTCATAACCACCTGTAACTCCAATCCCAGGAAATGAGATTCCCTCAGGCCTCCACAGGTACCTGCCTGCTCATGGTATAAATAAACTCACTCAGGCACACATGCATACTCTCTCTGTAGATCAAGCTGGCCTCACACTCAGGGATCCACCTGTCTCTGCTTCCCAAGTGCTGGGATTAAAGGCACGCACCCCCACAGCTCACTATTGCTTTTTGTAAGTGCCTGTTCCACAGAGTGAGTTCCAGGACAAACAGGACTACACAGAGAAACCCTGTCTTGAAAACAAAACAAAAAATTAAAAGACATAATTCAGGCAACCGAGCCTGGCACACAGCATTACACTTTCCACAATGAAACCTTGTTTTGTCTTGGCTACAGTTATGGACTGTTATAACTTGCGGGGGGGGGGCGGCGCGGGGGGCGGGGCGGGCATCAAACCAGTCTTGCACGTCCTAGAAAACACTACCATCAGTTTAGCACCAGTTCGTCCTCTCGCTTTTTGAGAGCTCATTAAATTACCCAGGCTGTCCTTGAACTCACTGTCCCTGGGGTGGGCCTTGAAGTGAAATGCCCCTGCTTCAAGCCTCCAAGAGTAACACTAAGTAAGCCTTGATCCTGCCAGTGTTTTGGAACAAAGGTCAGCTCTTAGCAGGGAGTGTGTTAAGGGTGGGTCAATACGCAGAGAACTAAGGAACCTCTGTAGGCCCAGAGAGTGAAAAACATACCACGTTTTACCAAAAGAGGGCGCATGACGTTTTGCGGGGAAAGAGGTCCGGGCTGCTACGAATATTGCGTTTGAGCTCCCCAGCTCCTTAACGCCTCACCGGTCGGGGCACTTGTAGTAAGAAGTCAGCAGGACAAATAGTTACCTTCTCGGGCTAAGTACAAAGAAGGTTGCCTTCTTAGGTGGTTATCCAAGATGTTTAAGGTTTTATTTTCAGTCAAACGACCTAGGTAGTAATAAAATGGAACTTCCCAAAATTAACACTGACAGTAGCTCCTGCCTCCTCCTCTGCTAGTCCTGAGAGGTTTGGTTCCAGACGTTTTTGTTGTTGTTTTATCAATATTGTGCTTCGTGCATGCTAAGCAAATGGCATACTCTCTGAACTACACTCCCACCCCAATTTTGGATGTTTTTCACATGAGAAAAGAAAATGACGCCTTTTCCTGGGCTACTTGGATATTTATGGAAAACCAGTGGGTTCTATGCATATAGGATACACTAGTACAGACTTGCATCCTTATTCCAGATTTCTCAAGTGTTCATTCTGGGTCCATCATGGAGTGGGAAACCACAGAGCGCTCCTACAGCAGAACAGGTGAGAATCAAGACAGGTGAAACAGGTGCCTTTAGGAAAAAGACAAGGCAGGGAAGAAAGGGTTAAAGGAGAGGGAGAAAGAAGGAGACGGGGAAGGAGTTAGGAAAAGGCAAGAGTAGAAGGCCAACCGAAGGGTTAGCGGGACTCTGGGAAAGAAGGGGTTAACCCGAAGCTCGCCCCTAAGAAGTCTAGGGGAGTTAGCGCCAGAGGCGGGACTTGAGCCCAGCCGTGGAAAACAACAGGCCACCTCCAGCATCAACACGGTTAAGGGGGTGGGTCCCGAGAAGAGCCACGTGTCGAAGCGCAAGGCTATTGGTCCTCCAGGAGTTGTTTGTGCGCGGCCATTGGTAACGTCAGGGCGCAGGGACAAACCGATTGGTTAGGCGTTGGAGGTACAACCAGGGCAGGGATAGGGAGGAGGTGGCCGAAGCGCTTCTCCGGCCGAGCTGGGCCAAGCGGAGGGCTGGTGCCAGCTACTCCAGGTCCGGGACAGCAGCAGAAACCGAGCGGAGCCTCGGGTGCCGTCGCCATGCGCTGGGTCCGGGCGCTGTGGAAGAATGCGTCCCTAGCCGGGGCACCCAAGTACATCGAGCACTTCAGCAAGTTCTCCCCGTCCCCGCTGTCCATGAAGCAGTTTCTAGACTTCGGTATGGAGTCAGCGTAGGTGGGCATCGGGGGCGGTGGGCGCGGAAGATGAGACCCTGGCAATGACGCCTGAGGTAGAGGTAGCAGGAGGATTGGTTTGGAAGAGTATGGACAGGAATGGGTAAACGGCGGCGAGGCAAGCCTGGCTGCCCAGAAAGAGTTAAAGGGTGCCCCCTTCACACTGTTGCTAAGAATGGGGGCTCGGGGAAGGCGTTGGGAGGGGCCATGGAGAGTAAGAGGCACTGAGGGTATAGGGCCCCATCCAGACATGATAGAGCCAATGGCAGATCTTGGCTACTCAGAGTGGGGACCAGAAGTAAATAGGGGACATGCTGCTGGGAGTACCAGGGAGATCCAGTCTTCTAGAAGACCTGTGCTGTTCCCGAAGGGTGGGGTACTTCTGAACTGAGTGAGCGAGAAATCCTGGGGCAGCTGGGAAGGGGGCCCTCTGAGTAGGAGGTGTTGGCTTGGAGGAGCTCCCCTGACTGGTGAGCCTCCACCCACTGCAGCTGCCCACTGGGCAAGGACACTTGAAGATCAAATCTGTTTTGGCCTGGCAGCCTTTCCTAGCTGAGTAGAGCCCGAGTTACCATGAGGTAGTCAGGTGGCTTACACCCTCCCATGGCCTTGCCTGGGTTTCTGGAGCTCTCCAGTGTTCTGGGGGTGGAGGTGGCTTTGGGGCAGGAGAAAGCTGTGCCGAGTGGTGGATGGAGACATGTGTGTCCCTCTCTGTCTACATGGCATTCCCATGGTGCCAGCTGGAGATCAGGAGTGGGCCCAGGTCTTTCAAGAGTTGGCTTAGGCTACAGCTGCGTCATAGACAGGAAGACAGGAAGATTTGGGCACCTGTTTTCCAGGATATGCCTCTGTTTCTCCCTGTTCTGTTGGAATCTTGAGCGTTGCTTGTGTGGGAAATCCTTCAGCCCCAGCAAAGAATCACAGCTGGAAGGGACTTGCAGTAGTTTATCTACCTGTGTGAGGAACACCAAGCTCCTCAAAAGGATGCCGGCATACTCTGGGTAGCAGAAGCAAGGCCTGGTTTTGATCCTAGCTCTCCTGCCTCTAGGCTAACAGTTCTCATTCCTCCACTGCCTATCCCTCTTGACCCTGGACCAAGGTCCCCATTTGCTTCACAGATGGTCATTAAACATGGCCAATTCTGCATTGGCATCCATGTGTTTCTTCAGCCTGGATGAGATGGGCTGCCTCAGGGATAACGCTGACTGTTCTTACAGTCCTGGGAATCTTGTCACAGCACCCCAGGGAGGGAAGGATTGCTTAGGTCCCTCTGCCCCCTGGGTCAGTCCCCTGAAATGAGTGCCTCCCTGAGGGATGGAAAGAAAAGTGATTTGACTTAGGCCAGAACAGTTCAGAATTTGCTCCAGGCATATCTTGTCTCCGTGGTTAGAGACAGTGGGGTTTTGGCTGAGGGTCAGTAGATTCTGCTGCTCCTGAAGTGTAGGTGAAGATGGCTGGTTTGTTCCTGGCAGTCTCTACCTACACTGAAGTGTCAACCTGGGTAGTGGGGCCTCAGGCTCAAGCACTGCAGAGTTAGGAGGGCCACTTTACTGTGTGCCATGGATAGGTCACTTGGTCATTTCAGCCTGCCCAGTTTCCTTGCGGGTGCCAGTTCCCATGGTTTGCAGCTGTTGATTGACGCCTCTCTTACCCTCAGGATCCAGCAATGCCTGCGAGAAAACTTCGTTCACCTTTCTCCGGCAGGAACTGCCTGTGCGTCTGGCCAACATCATGAAAGAGATTAACCTGCTTCCCGACCGGGTGCTGGGCACCCCCTCAGTGCAGCTGGTGCAGAGCTGGTGAGGCCCCTCTCATTCCATCTTCCTTCTGTTATCATCGTGTTCCTCTTTGATTCTTGGGTCAGAGGCTAGGACAGAGGCAAGGCACATGGGCTCCACGAGACTGGGGAGTTGCCAGGAACACGTGGAAATGCTCAGCCTGAGCAGGGACAAAGGTCAAGTTCAGTTCCTGTCTCACAGTCCTGCTTTCTCTAGGAAACTAGGGTCCCTCCAAGAAAGTGCAGCTTTCCCAGCCAGGAGTGAAAGTCATGCTAATGTCAGCAGTAACCCTTTACCTGCTCCTGGAGCCCAAGCCCCTGTTTGCCCAGGTAACTTGGGAAAACAAGAAACAAGATGACGGTGCAGTTATCCAAGTGGCAAGACAGTTATCTAACTGTCTTGAATACTGGGGAAGCACCCAGTTAAACACAGGCAACACAGTCGTCCCTTCCCAAAGCGTTCCGAGGGCAGGGATCAAAAGTTTATTACAGGTAGTCGTAGGCACAGATCTCTGTCTAGAGTGGGTAACTGGAGGCCACTAGCCAATAACTTCACATGAATTTATAAACAAAGGTGTGTCTGTTCCTGCGCGTGTCCCTGGCTGGTCATCAATGGACTTTTGTGGCAACTGGCAGAAATCTCGTCTTCAGGATTTGCAAGGTGGAATGACCAAGGTTTCCCTGGGGCTTGGGAGCTTGTGTCATATCTATGGACCCAACACTGTCCCATGTCTAAGCAGATAGCAGCTGACTGTGCCGCTCAGTAATAAAATGTGCCTTTGCCTAGCACGCCAAAGCCCTGGGTTGTTCCCTAGCGGTGGAGAAATAGCTTAGGCAGCACTGGTGGCGCTGGCCTATCTATAATCCTAGCTCAGGGGCTGAGGTACGACAGTCAGGATTTTAAGGTCAGCCTGAGGAATTTAGTAAGACCCTGTCTCAAAATAAACTAAGGGCTGGTTGGGCCAGGTGGGACAGTGGTGGCTCACACCTTTAATGCCAGCACTCAGGAAGCAGAAGCAGGCTGATCTCTGTGAGTTCAAAACCAGCCTAGTGTACACAGCTGGTCCCAGGATGGCCAGGGCTACGCAGGAGTCCCCAGTGTTCCTGGGAGATGAAATTCTGCCAAGTCAGGGCAAACAAAGTGCAGTGCAAACAGGTGGAGTCATCACGAGCAGGGAAGGTTAGAGGTTTTCTGGTTTTGTTTGTTTGTTTATGAAATGACATTGATGGTGACATCTCCCACTACAGAAGTGTAACATGTCCATTTTGGCACTCGTGAAACACAGAAGCGTAGATAGAACACGTCCACCCTTACTCTCTTTCTTACAGTCCCTGCCAGGATGTCCTGCTGTTCTTCAGTGCCCTTCCAGCATTGCATTTGTGCAGGAATGTGTAGCTCCCTGGCTTATTCTAGAGAGGTGGGCTCCGGTAAGGGACAGGGTTATACACATGAGGTCAGGTGTGCTTCGCTGACTGACATCATGGAGAAAACTGAGCAGGGTGGAGGCAGTACCTGTTTTCCTAGTGGTTGGGAGATTGAAGCAGGAGGATAATGTGTTCAGGAGTTCAAGACCAGCCTGGGCAACATGTTTCAAAACAAAACAAATGGAAAAATTGAAATGGATGCGCAGAAGGACTTGGATACTCCACAGCTAGAAAGAAAGGCAAGGCTGTGAATGTAACTGAGAAATAAAGGGTGGGTGGAGGGCGGTTTGATTTTCAGGTGGCCCAACTAGGTCACCCATCACTGAGCCCTGCACCAGGAGGTCCAGGACCTCTGAGCCAGTCTGCATGTCTTACCACAGGGTGGCAGAGCTGTGGGGAGGGAACAGAAGGTACCATCTGTTCTCCCAGCCCTCCTCCAGTCTGTCCGGCTGACTGGCTTGGCTGGCTCACCAGCTGGTCCCTGACTTCATGACAGTTCTCAGAGCCCTCCCAAGATGCTATCCTAAGGCAATCAGGAAGGGTGACATGCGGAGGGCAAGAGGAGGGCAGGGGGTTGCTGGACCACCTGTGACTCCCCTTCCCGAGAGCCCCGTGAGACATCTTGGGGCTTAGCCTGACTTATTCTTCCCTCAAAGCTTGGAAGGACTGCTAGGACACAGCAGGAAGGGCAGAGTCAGAGAAAACATTCCACCAGTGGATAATTCAGCCTCCGGGAGCTTGCCAAGGGGGTGGTTGGTCATCTTGATACACTAAAGAGCTGCTGAGGCGGGTTGCAGAGCCAGCGGGCCTCAGCTACAGCAGGAGAAGCTGGATTGTTCAAGAGATCTGAATTGTTCACAGAGCTGGGGTGTTTTTCTGTAAGACAGTATAGGGTAAACTCTAGGTGACAGGATAGTGGGCTGGCGGAGGTGGCCAGGGCCTTCACAGGAAGAAGGCTTGACTTCACAGGGAGCCTAGAAAGAGGGCCACTGCCTGAGGCTGATGAGTATAGAGCAGAACCTCCCACAGGGGACACGGAGGGAGCTGTTGGCAGCATAGTTAATACATAGTCATAGTTAATAGAGCACTAGAGACCTCGGCTGGTACTTGAAATGATGAATTCCCAGTTCAAAATAAACCTGATCAATTATTCTAGCTGCTCAGACTTATGCTCAGAGTAATGGGACCATATTTCGGCAGTTACTGGAAGGTGGGGCTACTCCCTAGGCTTGACAAGAGCATGTGTGACACTTGTGACTTATAGTCTTGACCTTGCTTGGGCTCAGCTTCCTGGCCTTTATAGTGGAGTCCCCAGCTGTTTCTCAGGGTCCCATACTTCCTGAGAGTGTGAAATGCGGTGTCTTTGTTAGGCTTACCGTTGCTGCGATGAAACACCTTGACCAAAAGCAACTCGGGAAGGAAAGGATTTGTTTGATATACACTTCCATATCATAGCCCAGCATTAAAGAAAGGCAGTGCATTGCTCACTCAGCCTGCTTTCTTATAGCACCCAGGACCACCAGCCCAGGGGTGGCCTCACCCTCCTCTGTCAACCACTAATTTTAAAAATTCCCTACAGGCTTGGCAGTGGTAGTGCACACCTTTAATCCCAGCACTCGGGAGGCAGAGGCAGGTGGATCTCTGTGAGTTCGAGGCCAGTCTGGTCTACAAGAGCTAGTTCCAGGACAGGCTCAAAAGCTACAGAGAAACCCTGTCTTAAAAAACTAAAAAAAAAAAATTGCCCTACAGACTTCCCTACAGTCCAGTGTTATAGAGGCATTATCTCAGCCAATGATGAGATCCTAGTTTGTGTCAAGTTGACATAAAACTAGCCAGTACACACATCTAGAATTTAGACAGTATCAGCCATGGTCCCATGCTTCTGGGTAATCACACCTATAGGTGAAAGGTGATATTATCATGTCAGATGTTTCAAAGGCAATATATGGTGAGGAAAAGGGGTCTGCCAAGATGACAACACATCCGAGGTCATTGGAGCATCAGGGGCCATCCTGTGTGCCGACTCAGGTCACTAGAGCATCCGGGGTCATCCTGTGTGCTGACTCAGGTCACTGGAGCATCCGGGGTCAACCTGTGTGCTGACTCAGGTCACTGGAGCATCCGGGGTCATCCTATGTCCGACTCAGGTCACTGGAGCATCCGGGGCCATCCTGTGTGCCCGACTCAGGTCATTGGAGCATCCAGGGCCATCCTGTGTGCCCGACTCAGGTCATTGGAGCATCCAGGGCCATCCTGTGTGCCGACTCATTGGAGCATCAGGGGCCATCCTGTGTGCTGGCTCAGGTGGTCCTGTAGTCTTTATGACCTACCCTAGCATTGAAGTCTCTCCTCACTATCTCCAGATGAGAGAAAGAGGTTCAGGAAGTGGGGAGCCTTGGCTAAGGCTAAGGTCAGTTAGGGAGTAGTGGTGGATCTGGGCTTCAAACCCTGGAGTTTGGGAAGGGACAGGAAAAAGACTTTGTGTGGGGTTATGCCGCAGGGCAGTGATTTCCACATTCTCAAGCACATCTGTGGGAAAGGGGACTTGCCTTCAGCAATGATACCTGTTCTGGTGCTACCAGGGTCCAGAGGGGTATCCATTGGTTCCTCTCAGGAGGAAGACTGCCTGAAGAGGCTTGGATAGGTGGGAAGGTTCCTCTAGGAAACACAGCCAGTCAGTCACCCCCGTCACTGAGTTTTGTGGGGTTGGAAGGAGTGTGTGGAGGGGGATGAGTCTGGAAGGGTATGTATGTGTGGATGGACATCACCCTCTTATCCACCTTCCTGGTTTATCCACGAAGTGTGTAGACCCCAGGCCTTGCCTATGAAGAACCCCACTCCCACTCTACAGCTTTTGTCCTGAGCAGAATAGGAGGGTGAAGACCCACCGACAGGAGCTGGAGCCTTTGGGAAGCCAGCCTGTCTCTCCTGGCCCACACCAGGTAGCTGATGAGCGGTCCCACAGGTAGTGATCCCCAAGGCTTTTTTTTTTTTTTATGGTTTTTCGAGATAGGGTTTCTCTGTAGCTTTGGAGCCTGTCCTGGAACTAGCTCTTGTGGACCAGGCTAGACTCGAACTCACAGAGATCCACCTGCCTCTGCCTCCCGAGTGCTGGGATTAAAGGCGTGTGCCACTAGTGCCTGGCAACCCAAGGGGTTAAAGCTAAGTCCTACCCCACCCTGAGCCTCCTGCTGTGAACCCCATTTTTCCCTTGGGCTGGTGAGTCCCAGTGGTCTTTGGGAACAGCCAGGTCCAAACCTAAGCCCGCTGCCCATTCACAGAGTGACTTCAGAGGTGAGCTATTTCCACTCTCTCCCTTCATACAAATAGCCATCCTACTCGTGTGGCTGCGGCCTGCTTCACGCTCTTGTTCCCAGCAGCTTTTGATGCTGGTCCACACCCACAGATACACAGTCTTCACATTTACACGCTTACTCCCTTGGCTCAGCCATCCCTCCACTCCCACACACTACTTGCAGGTGGCTGCACGCCCTCCTCCCTCCACTGCATACTTCTCCCCTCAGGCCTGCATTCCACTCCCTGGAGGTTATTGTCTAGGGGATGGATGGGGGTGCCTCTGTGTTATCTTGGGGGGTTAGGAACACTAGATTCTACCAAGGAGGGCATGGGTTAGTCCCTAGGTCTTCCCCTCCAGACCTGGATGCACGCTTAGCATTTAGCTTGCCTCTACCTTTCCCGGGCTCTGGAGCCCAGTCTCTCTCTCTGAAGGATACAAGCTCTACTCCAGGTAATGTGGAAGCTCTTGGTGCCTCAGGGCTAGACCAAGAGCCCTGAACAAAAGCCTCCTGTCTTCTCCCCTGGGTCACAGGACTGCATCTAGCCGTATCTCCTTATGGAAATGGCCCTTTGAGGGGCAGATAGACATGTGAGTCTCCACACTGAACCCAAGCAACCCCAACAGCACTGCCTTTGTCAGTGTGTCCAGGCACCCTGTTCCATGTAACCGGTTCCACCTCTTCCCTGAAGTTCACCGCACAGCCCTGCCTGGACTTGGAAACTGGGACCCTGCCCATTGCTATCTTGGGGTGTGCCCAGAGCCTCCTGCCTCTGACTCTTCTGTCACCACCCACCTTGGACCTTGAGCAGGGGTCATATGACCCCTCCTTCTAACTGTTCCCTCCTCTTTTTTTTTTTTTTTTTTTTGGTTTTTCGAGACAGGGTTTCTCTGCAGCTTTGGAGCCAATCCTGGAACTAGCTCTTGTAGACCAGGCTGGTCTCGAACTCACAGAGATCCGCCTGCCTCTGCCTCCCGAGTGCTGGGATTAAAGGCGTGTGCCACCACCGCCCGGCTTCCCTCCTCTTCTTTCCCCTTCCCTCTTCCACACATTCACACTTGTAGCTTCTCTCCCAAGTACCCCCTTCCTCAGAGCCCCCTCATTAGTGACCAGAGGCCACAGGCCCAGGAGGGCAGCAGTGCAGGCCATAGCAGTAGCTCAGTCAGCTGTCATGCTTCTCTGGGGAGACTGAGGTCCTCCTGATGTTAGATATAGATATCTGTTTGCCGTGGGTGGGGTGAGAGCAATCTGACAGGAAGGCCGTCTCTTCGTCCTTCCTATTCTTGCCAGTAAGCAAGAAGAGCCACTCCCATGGGCCTTGTGCTAGGTTCTGGCTTGGAACCCAGACCAAGCCTGTCCCTGCTCCCAGTGCAGGGTAGCCTAAAGTGTGGCATGACTTGTAGCCTAAAGCATAGGCAGTAGTGAAGCTGAGTGCTGTACTCAGCTGGTGACAGGTTTGGAGCCACCAGCATTCTGAGTGCTCACTGTGTGGTGGGGATAAGAACTTCCACCTTTCTGGTGCAGAAACAAAGCCAGAGAAGTTCCGTAGCTTCCCTGGGGCCACACTAGAGCCCAGCAGAACCGGCACTTCTTTGATGTCAGTTGCGGGATCTACACAGAAGAAAACCTGAGTAGAAGTTGAGGTGAGAGCCTGAGCAATGGCAGCTCTGTAGGTGGCAGGAGTTCTGGATACCCATGATGCTTTGCTGTACTCCTACCCAGCTGTGCCACTGCTGCAGGACTCCTTCCTGCCTCTCTTCTTAGAGCTCTGAGTGCTTTGAACTAGGTCTTAACCTGGCCTCTCTTCTGGAGACACTGCTGGGTCTCAGGAGCAATCCCTGACAGGGTTCCAGGTAGCCCCTCCCATCCTCAGGCCAGAATTCTTTTTGCCATAAGGAACAGAGGAAGACTGGTACTCCTGCCTTTCCAGAACAAGATACAGGCTGGACATATCTGTAGGGGAAGCTAAAATCATAGCTCAGTGGGAGAAGGGGTCAGTAGTACCAAATTGGCACCATCTACTGCCACAGGCCCACCTCATATGTAGAAGCTCAGTGCTCTGACTGCCTTGTCTACTAACCTTTCCTAATTGGAGAGGAGACCTGCCCCTCTGCCAAACCTGTAGGTGGAGCAGCCCGTAGGACCCACCCACACCTCCCTGGTCCTACCTAAGGACCTACTCATCTTTCTAAACTGAGGTTCCCTAGAGAGTTTCCAGATCACTGTGGGAGCGGCCCTGTGCCAGCCAGCCAGTCAGCCTGTTGCACCCATAGTCCACTAGATACCTTATCTCCTTGTGGGAAGTGCCAGGATCCTTGTCTGTAAAGGCGCTCAGCAAGGCAGGTGGATGTCTGAGTCCTCTGTTACTGTGGCCTTTGGTACAGATGGGCCTCAGTCCCCTGCTCTAGGCAACCTCTAGGAGGGGGTGATTTCTGGTCCCACCTACGGTCACTGTTATAGGATTCTGAAGCGGGAAATGTGCTGTAAGGAAACCAGCAGATTCGAGGTTTCCTTGTACAACTTACTAGGTTGCCAGGGAGACTCAGAGCCAATGAAATGGGGAGTTGATTGTCCACTGCTTCAGCTCTATGCTGCCTACCATGGCATCTGAGGGGTGGGAGGAAGCATTATGTAGTCTCAGCTGAGCTCAGGCCCCTTCTCCCTTCCCACAGGTATGTCCAGAGTCTGCTGGACATCATGGAATTCCTGGACAAGGACCCAGAGGATCAGCGGACCCTAAACCAGTGAGTGAGCACCCTCTTCAGGGACAAGAAGGCAGGTGCAGGCAAGGACATCTTGGTCAGGGCCCCAGGGATGGCATGCCAGCTGGGTACAGGAGGAGGCCCCTGCCTTCAGGGATACCTAAGAAAGTGGGAGACAGGCTACTTCTGGGAAATCCTGGTTGTCTGAGAGAGATGCAGACTCCAGTTATCAATATGCCAACAGAATGTGGGGAACCCTGACCTTAGGAACAGACCTTTAGCTGTAAGCAGGAAGATGGATGGGCAGCTGGGAGAATAAGGGTGGGTTTAAGGCAGCTGAGCGCTGTGCCTCCGTGGGGGCCTCCACGGGACTGGGAACGATAGAGAAAATGAAGAAAGTTAAAGGAAGTTGAGAATAAAGGAGAACCAGGGGTGTCTCCAAGCCTGAAATTGGATAGGGGCAAATGTCTGCCTTCTCTGAAGGTTCACGGAAGCCCTGGTCACCATCCGGAACCGGCACAATGATGTAGTGCCCACCATGGCACAGGGAGTGCTGGAGTACAAGGACACCTATGGCGATGACCCGGTCTCCAACCAGAACATCCAGTACTTCCTGGACCGCTTCTACCTCAGCCGCATCTCCATCCGCATGCTCATCAACCAGCACAGTGAGCTCTGGCTGCCTCGGAGAGGGCAAGGGGTCCTGGCAGGGCATTCCAGGAAGGGCCACAGCCCCTGACAGGAAAGCAGGGCTCCCCACGAGTTACTGGTTTAAGTCAGGTGTGGTAGCATATGCCTTTAATCTTAACACCTGGGTGGCTGGGACAGGAGGATCATATGTTTGAGGCTTAGCTACATAGTGAGACTTTGCCTCAAAGAAATATAAATAAATATATAAATAAATAAATAAAAATAAGACAGGCAGTGGTGGTGCACATCTTTAATCCCTAGCACTCGGGAGGCAGAGGCTGGTTGATGTCTTGAGTTTGAGGCCAGCCTGGTCTACATAGTAAGTTTCAAGATAGCCAGGCTACACAAAAAAACCCAATCTCAAAAAAAAAAAAACAAAAAAAACCCCAAAAAACAAAAAACTGTACATTTAATAAAGTACAGTGTGGGAGAAGCCTATGGAAGGACTGCTTAATGGTGTAGAGGCCATGGGAGGCCCGAGCTAGGGGGAAGACAGGACTTGGAGGGAGGCATGATTAGCATGAAGTGTACAGAGACTTATAGATGGGGTGAAGGGCAGGACATTTGGGAAATCGGAGGGCTAGGCTCTGTGAACTAACCAGCAGTGCCCTTCCCTCTCTCCACAGCCCTCATCTTTGATGGAAGTACCAACCCGGCTCACCCCAAACACATTGGCAGCATTGACCCCAATTGCAGCGTGTCTGATGTGGTGAAAGGTGAGCCCTCCCACCTCCCACACCATAGACCTGGCCCATAAAGGAGCTCCAGGGACCCTTCCCATATAACCTGGCCAGAGGGTGACCCATTCCCAGTGGGTAGGGGCATGTCCCCATGGGTTTCATGTTGGTGATGCCCAATGTCAGTGCATTATGGGCCATCCATCCATAACCTGGGTGGTTCCCTCTCCTCCCAGATGCCTACGACATGGCCAAGCTCCTGTGTGACAAGTATTACATGGCTTCACCTGACCTAGAGATCCAGGAAGTTAATAGTAAGTAAACGAGGTGGTGTGTGTGTGTGTGTGTCTGTGCACAAGCGTGTACATATGCATGTGTTTCAGAGCACTGGGGACAGGCCAGAGCAGGGGAGCTGGAAGGTCAGACTCCCCTAGAAGGGAGCTGTTCTGTTTATTAATTTGCTGGATAACTGCTTATTATTTGACACGTGCATCATGTAAAGAAGACAGACAAGCTCTTGTCCTCACAGAGCTGACATTCTTAGTACTGGGGAGGTAGGGACCTATGGCAATTTACCACTGAGCATGCAAATACACCAGCTAATTTCAAAGCCTTGTAAGTGATTGGCTGATGTCTTCGTCCTTGTGAGCAAACAAGGATGTTCTTTGTAAGTGAAGGACATGATGATGGGTCAGAGGACAAAGGCCAGGGAGAGTGACTTGTGAGGGGACACTTCCCCAGACCGCAGTGGCTTAATTAAGAGCTGCAGCTGTGTGTGTGTGTGCAGGGTGTGGGGGGGTGGGTCTGGAAGGTACACAGCCACCTGTTAGCTGCAGCTGTGGGGGTCTGGAAGGGACACAGCCACTTGTTAGCCACAGCTGTGGGGTAGAGGTGGGGTCTGGAAGATACACAGCCACCTGTTAGCCACAGCTGTGGGGGGGGGGTCTAGAAGGTACACAGGCACCTGTTAGCTGCAGCTGTGGGGGTCTGGAAGGGACACAGGCACCTGTTAGCTGCAGCTGTG
>JAQHUG010000027.1:986253-1004444 GCA_028555095.1 Dicrostonyx torquatus
GGGGGTCTGGAAGGTACACAGCCACCTGTTAGCTGCAGCTGTGTGTGGGGGTCTGGAAGGTACACAGCCACCCATTAGTTGCAGCTGTGGGGGGTCTGCTCTGAAGGAACAAGGGCTACAGGGCTGCCCTGTTGATAAGATTGTGGACCCTGCTGTGCTTCTGTCCTTGGTCTTGATTCCTGCAGCCACCAATGCCACCCAGCCCATTCACATGGTCTACGTTCCCTCCCACCTCTACCACATGCTCTTTGAGCTCTTCAAGGTAAGAAGGCTGCCCTTCTGAGAGACTGGGAGGGCCAGCCCTAGGCCCTCAGCTTCAGCAGCGCTTCCCTTACCGTGTCCTTCATTCCCTCCCCAGAATGCCATGCGGGCCACTGTGGAAAGCCACGAATCCAGCCTCACTCTCCCTCCTATCAAGATTATGGTGGCCTTGGGTGAAGAAGATCTGTCCATCAAAGTATGGGACCTTCGACTTGACCTTGGGAGGCCATGGGGATTAGGGTGAGGAGTGGAGACTGTAACCCTGGAGGGCATCTCACATGTTCCTTGTCTCCCAGATGAGTGACCGAGGTGGGGGTGTCCCCCTGAGGAAGATCGAGAGGCTTTTCAGCTACATGTACTCCACAGCCCCCACACCTCAGCCTGGCACTGGGGGTACCCCACTGGTAAGATGGCTTCCTCCCATCCCCTTGGCTCCTGCTCTCTTAACTCCCAAGTATACTCCACCCCTGCCCATGACTATGTGGTGACAGTCCTGAAGCCGGGCCTTCCATCTCTCCACTGCTTGCCCCCTGCCTGCTGATCATCTGCCCATCCTGAGCTGTCACTTCTCCTCATCCTGTGGAATAGGCAGTGGGCGGGGGGGGGGCGGTTAGGGAAGGGGCTCAGGCCTCTGGGTAGAGCTCTCCTGTCCAGCTTCCCTCTCTACTTCCTCTGAAGTTCCCCTGCCTACCATCTACCTCTGTCTGCTCCAGAAATGTCCCTTCTTCACCCGTGCTCCAGCACCCCTGCCTGTCCCTAGCTGGGCATCCTTGGCTCACTTTATGACCTGTGACTTACCTGTAGGCTGGTTTTGGATATGGACTCCCCATTTCCCGTCTCTACGCCAAGTACTTCCAAGGGGACCTGCAGCTCTTCTCTATGGAGGGCTTTGGGACAGATGCAGTCATCTATCTCAAGGTGAGGCCCATTGGGGGCAAGTCTGCTGCTAGCAGATTTTTACCCATCCCTCATGTTGGCTCCAGACTCTGAGCTGAGCCTTGTTTCCTCAAGTGTTGTAACTTTAAACTAACATGGTAGGGAATTTCAGGGGTTCAGGGTCTGTGAGTAGGACCCTTCTTCTGGGGACTCAGGCTGGAAGGAAGGGGGCCTTACAGATCTGGGCCTTCCATAGACTGGGAATGTGCATTGGTGAAAGATAGAGACCACACAGCCCAGCCTTTTCCCTCTCTCCTTTTTACCTCCCTGCCCTTTGAGAAAACGACTTTCTGGAATGGACCAGAGCAAAATGCAGAAAGTTCAGACCCTTTAGGGATGTTTCTAGGTCTGGTGTACCTGTCTCAGCTAGCCGTCTGGTTATGGGGCTGACTGAAACGTGGGTTAGGATGCCAGGGGCAGAGACCATCAGGGCCCAGGTGGAAAAGGGTAGCGTACTGAGGAGTAGGGAAGCAGGAGGCTGATGGCAGTGCTCCCTAGGCCCTGTCCACAGACTCAGTGGAGCGCCTGCCTGTCTACAACAAGTCTGCCTGGCGTCACTACCAGACCATCCAGGAGGCCGGTGACTGGTGTATGCCGAGCACAGAGCCCAAGAACACATCGACGTATCGGGTCAGCTAGGGGCCTTCTCTCCCTGGCACCTGGGAGGATGCTGCCACCTCTGAATCCAGCCACCACAGGGACCTTCCCTATCCCCTGGGGTACAGAGGGTGAAGCCAGGTCTCCCTAATGGCCAGGTCTGTCTTTGTAGGAATCTCAGTGACCTATCTGTGGTGGTCCCTAAGTGCCAGTCTGTCTCTATGGAGAAACCTAGGGTGTTTCCCTGGAGTCTGGTCTTCATGGTGATGCTTAAGGGTTGGGGATGGCTCTACCTGTTGGGTGCCCCAGAGACACTTCTCCATGGCAGTTCTCCCAAGACCAGAGCTTTCAGTTTTCTACCAGAGACCCCAGGTCCCCCTCACTGCCTGCATAGTCCTGGCCTTCCAAATGGCTGCCCCGCTTGCCTTATGCCCACGCTCTGGACAGGTATACTGGGATGTGTCCTGTGTTAAGAAGGATGGAGTGCCCTCGGGACTGGAGAGAGGATGGGGGAGGGGTGCACCCTTGACCTGGTCCTGCAGCCTCTCTCTGCCTCTACTCTGGACACCAAGGCTGCAGCTGGGAACTTTAGAGAGTGGGTGGTGGTTTTCACCCAAGGCCCACGTCTAAAGTAGCAGCACCTGGGAAAGCCCAGAAGTGACCTGCCCCACCAGGATTCCAGGATGATCTTGGCAATATTTGTGCCACTTCCTAAACCCTTGCCCAGCATGTCCTAACATGCATTCCCCTGCCCAGTGTACACCCACCCTATCTTGCCTGCGCTTTAGACCTCAACCCCCCCCCCGTGCCCACCATGTGTGCACAGGCGACCCATCCCTAAGATACCCTATGTACATAGCCAGTTTTGTAATCTCAGGTGCCTCACCCTTCCCCTCAGCACACAGGGGTTAAAGCTGTGTGCCCCTCCCAGTGGCTGGGATGGTGACAGTGACATCCACAGTAAACAGATGAAATGACACTGGTGCCTGGCTGTCTTGCTGCGGGAGGGTGAGTCTACACATGCACGCTTGTGAAGACTGGTGCTCCAGGGCCAGATGTACCCAGGACCCAGCCTAGCTGGCAGCCTGAGTCAGTGGTATGCAAGGCATAGCTTAGTCCCTTGTCCCAGACAGAAAGCTCACTGGTGTATGGTAGGTATTTATTGAAAGAAGTTGAGAACCATCTTCCCCCTTCACATGCAGGTGGGGCACACTTGGCTCCTGACAAGGGACAGTAGGGTCTCCACCCTCCCCACCCAGTCTAGATAGTGCCAATGCCCCTATACCTTAGTTTTCCTCCGAGGCCCCTCTCCCAGTGCAGATGACTGAGCCCAAGCGCAGGGCCCTGGCCTTCAGCTGCTTCCCCAGGCAGGAGAGAGGGAGTTAGCATGCAGGTCTTGTCCACTCCTCCAGGAAGCTGGGAGGGGTGGGCGTTTCTCCTCAGAAACTTCCTGGGCCCAGTAGTAACTGACCAGCACCTGAGAGGCTGGGTCAGCATGGCACCTGGACCCTCCATCTCTGAACGTATCCTACAAAGGACACATGCCAGATCCACCCAGGACTGGCCCAGTCCTCCCTGTAGCCCTCACAAACCTGAGCTAGCAGTGTTTGTCGGCTCTAGGCCCACTGAGGCCTTGACACACCCAGGGAACCTGATCTAGCAGCTTCCAGGCCACCCTCAGATTGTGCCTCTGCCCGGCTGGGGTGATGAAAGTCACCAGTTCAGTGCCACCTAGGCACTAGTGGGGAGAATGCCCTGTGTCCCCAACAGCCTCCATTTATCCTGTCACCAAAGGAGGCTGAATCACTCTCTGAAGAAGTGGATTCTAGTTCTGTGACCCAGTGAGCAGGAGAGGAGCAGCGTCATCCCGCCCACTAGAACCTACAGGGTAGTGAAGGGGAAAGAGAAAGAGTCCCCTTGTCCCAACTCTGCAGTCCTTACAGAGGCCAGCTTACCCTCCACTGCCTGCTCTTCTCTCCATTGAGGAGGTGTCTGAGAATCTACCCTGAGTGCCACTACTGCAGTGCCCACCGGCCTCTCTGAGGAGAACTGCTCTCCCACCACACAGCCACCTTCAAGAGCTGAGGAGACACAGCCCTGTCTCCTGTCAGGATGCCCAGGCTTCTCTCTAAGCCTAGGAATCCTGGTCGTGGTAGGGCCTCTCCTGCCAGCTTACTTCCTGTTCAGTACCACTGTAACCAGAGGGGAGAGGTTCAGCTGAACTGGGTTCCTCTGGGCTCCAAATTTGCTGCATTCCTGGCCTCTGCCCTCTTCATCTGCCACCTGCTTCCCCCTGGAACTCTGTGCCAAACAAGTCCTCGAAATTGGATTTATTACTGGGCCCTCTCCCTGGAATCTCCCTCCAGAGGACTCAGTCCAAACAGGGTAAGGGGGTCATGTGCCCCAAGAACCTGGTGCCTAGACCCGACTTTCCTGGTGAGGCCGTGCAGGTGGCTGCAAGTGCACCGGGGTTCCAGCCCCGTCAGCCATTCCTAGCTCTTCTTGGCCTCATGCTCACGTCGCCGCAGCTTCTCCCGCTGCCGTGCAGTCTTCTCCTGTGCCTTCCGTTCCTTCTCAGCAGCCGCTGCCAGCTCCTTCAACTTCCGCTTCACCAGTGCCCGGTCATGCGAGTTGCTAAGCCCCAGGCTCTGGGAAGAAACCCAGAGTGAGGGAAAAAGACCCAGAACACTCCTCCCATGCATTCCCTGCAGCCCCTGGAGTCTGCTCCAAGGTATGGCCTTTGCCTAGGGATGAGGCAAGAGGAATGGGTTGCAAGTGGCCATAAGGGATGACAATTGGCACTAAGCCATTTGTGCCCCATCCTTGACTTCAGATCCTCAACTCTAGGTGCTATGACCCTGCCCAACCTCCTGAAGTCCTCAAGATGGAGAGTGATCTGCTCAAGGTCCCACTGCTAGGCAGCAAGGTCTCTCCCCACTCGCTATGGGATCTCCAAGCGTTGGAAGCCACCTCTCTTCACTGTCACCTTAGCCCACTCCTGTCACTAGGCTCTGAGACTGAACATGGCATAGAGCCAGCCAGGAAAGAGGCCTGGCTTTCCAACACTGGATGGTAGTCCAAAGGGCAATTTCAGCCTGAACACTTGGGCTGGAATTAAAAGGTCAAATGGAAGTGATGGATTTGAGTTTAAGTCAGACTGGGGCATCATACTACATTGCAAAGATTGGACCAGACCCTTGCACAGAGGTCAGAAGCCAGGTCAGTGGCTAGACAGAGAGAGGCAATCCCAGGTCAGTTCAGGAGACAAGTAGGCCAAAAGCCAGGACAAAGCAGGGGGGTCCTTATTATTTAAGGCCACCTCAATCTGGCTAACCTTGCACTCCAACCTACCTTCAGTTTGCTTCCATCCAGCTGCAGGAGCTGCGGCCCATCCACCTGTCGGGCAGCAAACTCCGCGGCGTACTGTTCCAGGTTGAGGCTGCACAGCCACTGGCCCACCTGCTGGCTAGTCCAGTGTTGTATAGTAGGGAGGGACTCGTCCAGGAACTGTAGTAAAGATGGAGAGAGTTAAGGGAGCCCGGTCTCTTGGTCAGGTCCCCAGCAGGAACAAGGGCTAGCCTGGCTCACCTCATCTGAAGACTGGGACAACGTGTGGTAAGGATAGGAGCACTTGGTCTCCTGTCGAGGACCACTGGGGATCTTGGGGCTGCTGCTGGGAGGTGTGGAGTCATCACTCAGGGTGGATTCCTGAACAGAGAGGGATATGTGCTGAGGAGCAAGTTCACCCCCTGCCACTCCCGAACCCATCACTTTGACCAGACAGAGCTGAAATACTAGACTAGCCACCAGCAGTTGGTCCATGCTCCTGATTGTGAACCCAGAACTAAGCAGCCAGACAGAGGCTGTGACCCGAGTGACACTTGAGCCCTCTAGGGGGGAGCTGGCTACCTAGAGGACATGACACTAGCATTAAGTTGGGCAGAATAATTAACTAGGAGTGGAGGAGGCTAGGTGCTGCTGCCTTCAGGCGGCCCTCCAGGATTCCCCCAAGGATGCATCATGTGTGCCTCTTCTAGCCCTCTTGCATCCTGACTGGCAGGTACCCTCACTGGGTCTCTGTGAGGTTATGGGCTGTGTTTCACTCAGTGTGGTGTCCCCTGGGACCAGCACAAAGGAAAGGGAGAAGCTGAAGAAGGATGTAGGGGTGGTTAAAGAACAAAGCTGCACATCAGAAGGGTCTCTCCCCTGAACCCCGCGATTGATGATTCTCCTGAGCCCTGGCACCATACACGTCTGTGGGCTAGTCCCTTTTCTCCGGACCTCATGTGCCCGTCTGTACAGTACAGACAGTTAAAGGCACACATGTATCCTGGGATTTGTGAAGTATTTAGCAGTCTGTGAATGTAAGAGGACTTTAGTATTGCTGCTGTCGATGGTTCTCATTCCCTAGGGTCTGAAGCTTTCATGAATGAGTAGGTGGCTCTGTGGAGCAACGTGAAGGTCCCAAAAAAAAAAAAAAAAAAAAAAAAAAAACCTCCGTCCCAGTCCAAGCCCTGATTAAATATGTCCTTGTTATGATCCTGGAAGCCAGTGTGGAGTCCTGGGGTTACACACTTGCAGGATGACACACTCGTGTAGCCCCAGGTCAGTCTGGGCTACAGAGTAAAACTGCCTAGGGGCAAAAAGAAAGATGGAAGGAAGGCTGGACACGAAGAGGGAAGGAGAAGAAGGAATAAAGACCTGGGCTTACCTGGGAAGCTGACTTCTTGGGGCTGAAGCCCTCATGTTTGGGGGAACAGGTCGGGGAGGTGGTGCTCCCTGAGGAAGCAGAGCCTTTGCCGCTGTCTGTGAACCAGGAAAAGGGCAGGAATGGGGAGCTCCCTGTCCTTCCAGAACCTTCTACGGACTCCCTGTGGAGAAAACATCCAGCATGGTGTGGTGTCCAGGAGAGGACTGGAGCTGTGGGTGGGGGCCATGGGTACCTCTCACCTGCTGCCCATGGACAGGCGGTTGCTACCCTTCTCCTTCCGGCTCTTGCCAGTGGACGCTCGGCGGAGAGTAACCCTGTAAGGAGGCAGGGGAAATGGAGCATACCTGCCTACTGTGATGCTCAGACCTCAGTAGTTCCAAGGACCCATGCAAGACCTGCTCCCACTCACCCCAGGTCCAGGAATTTTCTGCGAGTCCTCTTATCCAAGCCGATGGTGGGGCTGGCAGGCTCAGGGGGGCTGGCATCCCGGCTGTCATCTTTAGGAGGAGAGGGGGAGGAAAACAGCTAAAGCGATGGTTTGCTTGCCTCCTGCTGCTGCCCATGTGGGGTGGTAGACATGTCTTGACTTAGAAATAGGCCATCTCGGGCTGGAGAGATGGCTCAGCGGTTAAGAGCATTGCCTGCTCTTCCAAAGGTCCTGAGTTCAATTCCCAGCAACCACATGGTGGCTCACAAACATCTGTAATGAGGTCTGGTGCCCTCTTCTGGCCTTCAGGCATACACACAGAAAGAATATTGTATACATAATAAATAAATATTAAAAAAAAAGAAATAGGCCATCTGGCTCTGGGGTTCTTCATTAGCTGTGTGACCCAGGAGACAACACTCTCTCTGTTTTTGAGTTCCCCTTCATTGCAAACACAGAGACATGCCCATTTTACAGTATCTAATGGGAGCCTAGGCGTTTGCCTTTTACAAACTGTAAAAGCACTTTACAACTGAGGAGGTAGGACTATCAGTGTTTGTTAGGTCATTGGCTCATTTATTTTTGAGACAGGGTCTCAATGAAACCCAGGCTGGCCTGGAACACCCTATGTGGCCTTGGTCTCCTGATTCTCCTGTCTTCACCTCCTGGGTACTGGAATTACCAGGGAACATCACAGTATCTTGTATGCCATGACTAAGGCTTCCTGTACATACTACTAACTTTATGTTGGACATCTTCTAACGTCCTTTCTATCTCGGCTCAAATGTCACCTCCACTCCAGCAACTGTGCATGCTTCCTACATAGCTTTTATTACAGTTTGTAGCCATACGTTAATTACAGGATGATTTGGTTGTTTCTTTTCTAAGCTACACATCCCCAGAGGCCAAGGACTGTATCGTTGCTCTGTTTGGTGCCAGCGATGTCTGTCATATAGTAAGCCTCTGTAAATGAAGAATGGAACTTGTCCATCTTTCCACCTCCCCTGTAGCCACCATACCACCTGGCCAAGCTGCGGTTCACATGCTCCCAGGCAGGGGGCATCCCTCCTGCGGGCTCACCTTCACTGTGAGGTTCTGCTCGGGGATAGCGGCGCACGAAGCTGGGGGAGCTGTCCGAGGAGGGTGCGGAGCGCGGAGGTGAGCCAGAGGTGGCGGCCAGGCCCTCATGCGAGGCAGCGTTGTGCAGGGGCCGGTAACGGGCGAGGGGCGAGGGCGGTGGCTCGTCCTCATCCAGGCTGCGCCGCAAGCCAGGTGGCTCCAGGCAGAAAGAGCCGCTGGCGGGGGAGCCTGGGCCCGAGTGCAGAGGCGAGCGCAGCCGGTGCAGCGGGCTACCGCAGCCATCGGTCACCTGGAAGGAGGGCAGCCCTCAACCAACGCTCCCCGCCCTCACTCCCTGGAGGCTGGAGGCCGATTTCCTCTGTAGGCTATACGTGGAGCCCCAGGGGAGCTCGGTTTTCTGGGGCCTGGGGGTGGGTTCCTTCGGCCTGGGTATGGGTAGTGCCTGAGCAGTGATGGGAGAAATGGGTGATCACATAAAGTGAAGACATCCTGCTTCATTTGCTAACTGTAGGACTTCTCAAACCCTTCTGCTCTCTGCTTCTTCATCTTTAAAATGGGCTAACGTCATTTCTGCAGAGGGACAGGAGTCAGAAGCTGACCTTTGGGTGGGTGACTGTCGGGTCTCTGGGGGCACGCTTCCCTGGAATTGGGGGGCGGGTGATCCAAGGGCAATATGTGAGTGTGTGTGTTACCCCAACCTTGCCTCCGGGCCCATCGGAGCCTTCCCCGTCCTCAGCCGAGCTGGCACTGTCTCGTAGTCTGGAGCGGGAAGGCCGGTGTCTCCGGCCCTTGGCCAGCAGCTGGGCCCGGGCTTTGTGTAAGCTGCTGTCCAGTCTGGTGGTCTCTGGTACAGCCAAGTCCAGGTCTGCAAACAAAGACCAGAGCCACCTCAGATGGCCACCCTGACTCACACCCCAGCCTTTAAGCTGGTGCGTGGGAACACCACTCACTATGACAGTAGGTGAAGTTCAAGCCTCCCACAGGCTGGCTTCCCAATCCCACCTGCCAATGCCTGGACATAGCACAACATGCCTGGCCCTCCTGTGGGCATGACTGGCCTATGTGCAGACACTCACATGAACCGGGGTGAGAGGAGGCATGTCCACCTGGATCCTAAAGTCTGAATGAGAGTTGGCAAACCTGTGGGAACTTGGGAGTAGAGATGGCACCTCTAGGTGGCAGGAAGTAGTTCTGTGGGGACCAGGGGAATGAATCTGCCATGCACCCAATGTGATACACGCATCATTATCTTCAGAGCTACCAGGAAAGGGGAGGCTACAGCATCCCGGGACACATTTACAGCTGAACCAACTAGGCTCAAAGAAAGCAAGTCGTCACGACTGGAGCCACTGGCTAGTAACAGTCTGGGGTTTGGGGTGTGGCTCCAGAAACAGACCCTCCTGGGGACACCATCTTGCTGTGCCACATTCAGGACTGTATTTAAGGATAGCAGTGTGAATGCATGAGAAAAGTGATGTTGAAGTGAGGAAGCGGGACACCCAGACACCAGTGTCAGCACCCGGAGCAAAGTTCCCGCAGGTCCTTCAAGCTTTTCTCGGGTCCTGGGCTCTACAGCCCAGTGCTAGGTCTTGTTAGAACGCGGACGAGGAGTAGATACATCTACTGGGGGTGTGAAGAAGGCACTAGGTCACAGTTTCACTTTTTGTTAGCCTGCCTGGGAAGGAAGCATCACTCTTGTTCTGGCCTTGACCTTGGTACTGGGGTCTTCCTGGGCTTCAGGATGGGTCAATAAGCTCCTGTTCACCCCTCCCTAGTATCTCTGCCCCCCATTCCATCCATCACACCCACTCTTCCTGCCTGCTTCTCTCTCATCTGTAGACACCCCAAAGGTACCCCAACTCAGTGGCCACTTTGTCCATTCCCAGCCATGACTCCTCCAGTAAATACCAAACCTAAACACAGAAGCACCTACCAGGGAACCTACAAGCCAGGGCTCCTTCGTGCCTTTGCCAGACACAACCGATAAAAGCACATCCATCGGAGGGAGTCCTTTTACCTTTAATCCCAGCACTCATGAGGCAGAGGCAAAAGGATCTCTGAGCTCAAGTCCAGCCTGGTCTACAGAGTGAATTCCAGGACAGCCATGGCTACACAGAGAAACTCTAACACACACACACACACACACACACACACACACACACAGAGAGAGAGAGAGAGAGAGAGAGAGAGAGAGAGAGAACACACAGAGCACACTCACTGGCTTGCCTTAGATTTGTTTCCTCCAGAACCAGGTGGTGGTGGTGCATGCCTTTAATCCCAGCACTCGGGAGGCAGAGGCAGGTGTATCTTTGAGAGTTTGAGGCCGACCTGGTCTACAAGAGATAGTTCCAGGGCAGGCATCAAAGCTACAGAGAAACCCTGTCACAAAAAATATAAAAAAAACAAAAACAAAAAACCTCAAAAAACCAAAAAACAAACAAACAAAAAACTCAAAAGATTTGTTGCCTCCAAGTTGGACAGCTGTGAGCTACCCTTTCCCCCCATCCCTCCTAGACCCTGTTCCCACATGGATAGTCAGCAGTGGCTTCCATTCACAGCCTTTCCTCGCCCGACCCCCACCATGGCTCTCTTCCTGGTTGGCCTCCATATCTTGGTAAATGGTGACTCCATCTTTATTGCTACTCAAGCTAAAACCTGGGTCTTTTTTTTTTTTTTTTTACTCCCCTTGCCTCCCTCTTGCCCCCTTTCCTATAAATTAATTTAGCTGCATTCCTGTCAGCCCCACCCTCAAAATAGCTAATCCTATTGAAATACAGAGGTGAAGCATGATACTGTTTTTAATGAGATTCAAAATGGTTCAGGGCAGTGGAGATGAAGAATGGGAGGGGTGAAGCAAGTCTGGCCAGGGGGTGGCCATGGTGGAGATGGAGTGACCAGAACTTGAGCACATGACAGGGTGCATTGTGCTCTTTTCTCTACTTCTGAGGTTGCCTGAGGTTTTAATTTCTTTTTCTTTCTTTCTTTTTTTTACTATTATTTAGCACACACACTCACTCTGTCTCTCTCTGTCTCTGTGTGTGAGAGGGGCATATACATCTGAATGCAGGTATCCTTAGAGTTCAGAAGAGGGTGCTGTATCCCTGGAACTGGAGTTACAGGCTATTTTGAGGTGTCTGACCGGGGGTGCCCAGAACTGAACTCGGGTCCTCTACAAGAGCAGTGCCTACTCTAAATTGCCCACTCTACAGCCCAAGCTCTTAGATTTTTTGTCACCCATGTTTTACACATGGGTGAGTTTACACATGTATATATACCTGTGCACATACAGAGAGGAGTGGGAAAGAGGAGGGAGGGAGGGAAAAAGAAGGGGAGGGACGGAGAGAGAAATGCCAGGTCTAGGTCCCCATCTTCTCACGCCTGTTATTATAAATGGCCTCCCGCGCCCCTTTCCCACTTAGTGTCCTCCAGCGCAGCAGCCAGAGTGATCCTAATGCGAGGTGTCAGCTCTGTCACTCCTGGCTCAGAACTGCCTCATGCAGAGACGGAGCCAAAGCTCCCCCAGTGGCCTTCTAGATTCAGTCTGTGCTCCTGAGCTTCAGTCACCTCCCTGAGCTTCTGCCTCTCCCTTGTCCCCTCCTCCCACCCTTCCTCTTACAGACCCAGCCTGCACCTCAAGGCCTTTGCATGTACAGTGCCCTCCCATACATACTCCAAGTTGTCATTCCTGTCTTTTCCTGTATCTCACACCACTCTCTGGCATCCTGAACACCTTGCTTATTGAAGCTTATTGCCCCTTTCCACCTATTAGATTATCAGCTCCGAGAGGACAGGGTTTTCTGTGATGGGACCACGGGCACCGGGC
This sequence comes from Dicrostonyx torquatus, assembly GCA_028555095.1. Lineage (NCBI taxonomy): Eukaryota > Metazoa > Chordata > Mammalia > Rodentia > Cricetidae > Dicrostonyx > Dicrostonyx torquatus. The sequence goes on from JAQHUG010000027.1 coordinate 998,089, forward strand.
AGCACCCGGTGCACAGCAGGTACCTGGTGAATACTCTGAAAGAAGGGGAAAGGACAGGTAAGGAACTATCTTGAATGGACAAGGAAGTAAGAGTGACCAGGGCTACTGCCTCAGACTTATTTGGTTGCCAGGCTGAGGCCCGGATGACCAAAAGGAGAGTTGGAGTTTTTCAAAACAAGGTTTCTCTGAGTAGACCTGACTGTTCTGGAACTAGCTCTGTCGACCAGGCTGACTCAGAGATCCGCCTGCCTCTGCCTTGTGAATGTTGGGATTAAAGGTGTGCGTCACCACCATCTACCACTGCCGGCCAGAACGAGGTTTTCTTAGGAAAGGGAATGGTGTAGTCCTGGGCTTGAGGTGTCAAGGAACATGAGAAACAGCCTGAAGATGGAAGTAGACTCAGAGACCATGGCATTTGTCCAGGGATGTGGTGAGGGGCTGGGAGGTGACAGCTACACTCAAGGCTGCTCTTTTGGATCCAGATATGACTCACTTCATTCCTGGTGAAGAACATCTTGGTGTCCCTGGAATTATCCAGGAGCCAGTAACAGTTCACACTACTCTAAGTGTGTGTCACTGAAATCTCCTACAACCTTGGAGAAGGGGACTCAGGATCCCTAGGGCAGCTTTAATTTGCTCAAGAGCATAGAGCTGGCAAGAACTAGCTAGGGTCAAAGACAGGCAGGCTGGCTTGTTTGGAAGTACCAGACACATCAGTTGTGCCCTTTCTGAACAGAGAAGGAGGCAACATTGTGTCTAAACCCTCATTTTATTGGTGGAGAAACAACTCCAACAAGAGAGGTTTGGTCAGTTGTATGGAAGGAGTAAAAGTGATAGCCAGGTCTCCTGGCCCCTGGGCCAGTGCTCTAACCTTCTCACTGCTGGTACCCGGCTGGTACCCAGCCATCTGCATCAGAGTGATGGATCTTTGCTCTACATGGCAGGATGGGCATCACTTAGGCTGGAGAGCAAAGGGTCTCCTGAGGGCTTGTGGGTACAAAGCAAGGTGGGGCCAGTCTCGCCAGGGTCCCTCAAACTCTCCTTCCATCTGTTCCTTTCCTTGCCTCCCCCTCTGGGCTCTGGGCAGTGAGAGAGATGAATATTTAATTGTTTTCTTATGAGGAAGCACTCCAGGCAGTGCCCAGCTACCTCAGCAGACAGGAGGAAAACAAGAAAAGATTGGTGAGGAGCATGGTGGGAAGACAGGAGACAGAAAAGCCCTTCCCCCACTAAGGGAAGCTCACCTCTATGGACCACGGTTAGGCGGTTAGGCTGGACTTGTGTAGAACCAGTCTCAGAGATAGGGAAATGCTGGGGGAGAGGGGGAGCTGGGAGGGAGCTGGGGTGGGGAGCAGTGTTCCCAGAAGCATCTAGGTAACAATACTGGCATGAACAGCGCCAGTGGCAATAGCAAGAAGGAAGAGAGGAGAGAAAGGCAGAAGAGATGGGAGGAAGCAGAAGCTGGAACCCTGTGGCATCCCATGTTTAGGAGCCCCTTGGGTTGCACACAGGAGTCATCCACTCAAATTCAGCTGGGGGACAGCTTTTCCACAACACAGTCATAGAGTCTTCCGCCAGCTCTGCCTCTCGAAATGGCAGTGCGGACATGGACACCAGTGGATGCTGAAGGCATGGGCAGATGGAGGCTGTGTGTGTGTGTGTGTGTGTGTGTGTGTGTGTGTGTGTAGGATAAGATCTCAGGCACTTCTATATGTGGCTTGGAGAAAATGTATGGTGTTTAGCTCAGTGACTAAGGGCAGGGAGCCAGGCACTCTGGGGTTCTTAGCCCAATTCTGCACTAACTTGCCAGGTGATTTATTTATTTACTCATTCATTCTCCGTGTGCATATGTGTGTGGATGCACATATGCACGTATGCATAGAAGCCAGAGGTTGATGGCCTCAATCCCTCTCCACCTGAGTTTTTGAGACAGGGTCTCTCGCTGAACCTAGAATAACTCCTTTGGTTAGACTGGCTGGTCAGCAAGCCCCAAGAATCCTGTCTTCCCGTCCACAGCACCAAGATTACAGGTGTGCACGGCTGTGTCCGTTTCGCTGTTTTTGAGACAGGCTCTCTCTGTATGTAGCCCCGGCTGTCCTGGAACTCTCTATGTAGATCAGGATGGCCTCAAACTCAGAGAGTCACGTGTCTCTGCTTCCCAAGTACAGGGATTAAAGGCATGTGCCACTATGCCCAGCTTGTGCCCAGTTTTTATATGAGTGTTTAGGATTGAACTCAAGTCTTCATGCTATCATGCTATTTTTTTTTTAAAAATTATTATTATAGTGTGTGCGTATGTGTGTGTGTGTGCATAATGTGTGAATGTGAGTGTGTGTGTCACAGTGCACACACAGAGGGCAGAGGATAACTTTTTGGACCTGATTCTCTCCTTCATCCTTTATGTGGGTTACGGGAACCAAACTCGGGTTGCACAGCTAGTGCCTTTATCTGCTGAGCCGTCCTACCAGCCTCCATGTGATCTTCAAAGAGAGTCTTATCGGCACTCCGCATCCTACACCCCTTGTCTGTTAACCGACGTTCTTTTGAGAATCAAATACATTGCATGTGAGATCAGTTGCACAGCATGCCCTGAAGTGCCCTATCTGCCCTTATCCCATGCCATGCCCAGCAGACTTGACGGAAGGGCTCCACAGCTAGGTCTACTGCTAGACATAAAGTCACAGAGAACTTACCAAAAACTTCATCCACAGGTTCTCGGAGCTTTGAGGAAGCCATGACTCAAGAGAGCTGGGAAGAACAAAAAGGAGAGAGAGAGAAACCCTGGATAAGAGGTTCTAGTTGGTTGTGGCAGTAAAGAAGCCAGTAGCTTCCCGCTTCTGGCCCACCCACTGCTTCCCCTAGAATTCTTCCTTTGGTCCTTGGAAGAGAAGCCTGTGGGTGCTGAGACAGGAGACACAAGCAGGAAAGCCATAGCACAGACTCAAGCAGCTTCTGTGAGCTGGGCCTAACTACTGGTTGTGACTTCACATTGCCTTAGGTCCTCCAATGCACAAGGCCCCGCATTGCCTTAGGCCCTCCAATCACTAGCATCCAAAGGCCTCCATCATCAACTGTCGAACATCAAATCCAGAGGTCATGGGGCTTATTAAATCCAGACCTGTCATTTTACACAGAAACAGAAGAGGAAGTTGCTGGCCCAGCAATTAACGGCAAGTACAGATGTAAAACCCAGGTTCTTCCATCCATTTGCCTACCTAGCTTTATCTGCTTTCCTTCCCTCGCTCCCTCCCTACCTCCTTCCCTACCCTATCCATCCAATATCCATTATATTCATGCATCTACTCATCTTTGCATCTACCCATCTTGCATCCATTACCCCATCTTCCTCCTCCATCACTGGGGCCCCTCACCACCTGCTTTTCTGAACTGTGTGAGAAGCTGGCATCACTGTTTCAGACAGAATCCCTGTTCTCACAGGTCCTCAAAGACTCACAGATGCAGCAGGGCATTAAGTGTTCACAGCAGTACATCTCTGAAGCATCCAGAATGTTCTGGGAGGGAGTGTGGATAGGCAGGACAGGGTTGTACTGTTGTTTGGGTTTCGGTGTTTGTTTTGTTGTGAAAAGCAAGAAGAGCAGGCAGGGAAGGGAAAGGAAGGGAAGGGAAGCAGGAGAAATATATCAGAAACACTTTGGGCAGGCTTCCTAGCAGGATAGGGGACATGGATAAGAAGAGAGGAAAGGGGCTGGAGAGATGGCTTAGCAGTTAAGAGCACTGGATGCTCTTCCAGAGGCCCTGAGTTCAATTCCCAGCAACCGGCACACAGTGGCTCACAACCATCTAGAGTAGGGCCTGATGCCCTCTTCTGGTAGAAATGTGTACATGCAGGTAGAGTACTTGCATACATACAAGAGAGAGACAGAGAGACAGAGACAGAGAGACAGAGAGAGAAAGACTGATGACTCAGGGTAGGGAGACACTAATGGTGGCTGAGACACTATCTCCTGTTACTTCGAATACTCTGGTTCTCTGGTTACTGGGCCTGGCATGTCATCTTGGTATCCCCACGTTACAAGTATGAACCTTAATAGCTAGAAGCAGATGCTGACCCAGTCCTCGGCTTCACAGCCCTGTCCTAGCAGCGTGATCTGCAGTTCTGCTCCAGAGAAAAGGACACTCTCAGGGGAGGACTAGGGCAGAGGGAGGGGAGCTGGCCTATACTGGCTAGGATTAAGGCAAGTATTAAAACCACCTCCATCCACTAGGCTCAGGGATGCTTGAAGCTAAGCCAAACATGCCATATGGGAGAGAAGTCAGCAATGGCTCAGCTAGGACCCCTTTGCCGTTCTTGAACTCTGGGGACTAGGAGCCAAGATCTAGAATATTCCTTCCTGGCTAGAAAGGCCAGATGGAAAGATAGATTGGCCCTTATCATAAACTGTATCTCTTCGTTGAATCACAAAACCTTCTCTGACTAGGATTCAGCTGTCCCCTCTCCAGACTGCTGTCCGGGGTTACCCCCCATTTATCTACACTGTTTTGCAAGCCACTTCTCCGGTTCCTGAGGAATGGAGACCTTTTCATACTTTACTGGTTTCCTACTTGGGTCTTATCTCTCCTTGTCAGATGAGCCCTGTGCTCTCCCTTCACACTGGAGACTCAGGGTAGTAGCTGCTTCTCCCACTGGAATGGCTGCTCTTTGCAGAGACTAATGACACCTCCCCTCTTAAACACAGAGAAGGCCAGCCCATGTTCTTTACTGAAGGCCTCAGTCCAGCCACCAGGTGAGGTCCTGATGTGCACCAAGGTCTGTTTTAGTCCCTTTAGGTGGACTGGGGCCTCCAGTTCAGACTGTCGGCCCATCCTGATTCAGCACAAACTGTTTCTTTTCCTTTATCTCTCTCTTGAACAGCCAGTTCCTATATCTATGGGGGAAGCTTTTCCGCACTATCCCATTCGAAGCTCCATGGAAACATAATATCCGGGGGTCACCTGCCCCTTCTACCCAGCTATCTTCTCCCAAAAACCCAGCCTCACCCAGCCTCCACCTTGTACACGCACTCTCTCACTCACAGGTATAGTTATATCAGGGTGGAAATGAACCTGTCCCCTTCGACAGCCTTTGGGCTCCCCAACAGCAGCCAATTCCTAACGGGCCACTGGTGACCTCTGACCTTTCTCTGGGAAAAGGAAAGGCAGGTGATTTCCAAGATACCCTGAGCCCAAGGGAAGGAGAAAGCAAAACAAAAGGTATACAACCTGGGAATGGAACAGAAGGAGCAACCAGCACACCCAGAGGTAGAGACTGACAGCGTCCACAGGGAGCTGAGAAGAAAGATCAAGACAGAATAGACCCAAGAGGCTCAGGAAAAGCTGCTGGGCAGCCCAGAGGGCCCACCATGGGGTGGGAGAAGAACAGGGCACCTGCCCACAAGGCAGAGGGGAGAAGGGGGCCCAAGTAGAAGAGGGGGGTGAGAGGGTAAGGGAGACAGGGAGAGAGGCAGCTGACAGGTCGCAGGAGTGGTTGACAGCAGGCTGGCATGGGGGAAGCAGTTGTAGAGCCAAGAAGGCCGTGCCCCTCCCATGCCACCAGTCTTAAGCCAGCTCCAGGCTTGGAGCAGTCCGTAAGAGTTTGACAGCCCATCAAAGCGCCACAGAAGATGGGGCACCTACTCCAATCAGAGAGTCCCCTCTCCCTAATCAGAGGGTAGAGCTGTTTCTCCAACCCACCGGTCCAACTGTCCGGGTAGGAAAGAGTTAAGGCCTCCCCCAGCCCCCACACCAGTTTTTCTTTCTTTTTCTCTTCTTTCTTTTCTTTTTTAAAATTAATTTCCCCAGGCAGGAGGAAGAGGATTAGGGACACAAATCCTATTTCTGTTCCCTCCCGACAAGCCCAGCTCCCCGGTCCAGTGAGGTCTCCCTAGGGATAGAGGAAGAAAGGCCCTTGTGGTTTAGATTCGTCTAGCCCCACGGTGGGGGGTCTCACCTTGAGTCCGGTAGTCTCTGGCCCCGCTTCCCCTTCCACCCTAGGAATCCCGGGCCCTCACCTCCAGCATCCGTCATTTTCAGCGTCCAGCGCCCCAGGAACCCCTTAGGCCCATGGTGCTCGAGGCGAGTGCCGGGTGTGAGAGGGGTGGAGGACTGTCACCCCGGCCGCGGGGGGCTTCGGGCTGGCTCGAGTCGCTCCATCCCAGAGTGTTGTGGGGGAATCGGAGGGGAGGGTCCAGCCGGAAAGAATGGAGAGGCGAGGTGTGTAAGGATGCAGGGAGAAGGTCTGCGGGAAGCAGGAGACGCGGGCGGGGCTGGACCGGGAAACCTGACGGGAGGATGTTCCGTGTGTGCGTGCGTGTACGCGTGTGTGTGTGTGTGTGTGTGTGTGTGTGTGTGTGTGTGTG
>JAQHUG010000027.1:1004562-1048567 GCA_028555095.1 Dicrostonyx torquatus
TCGCGCCAAAGGCCGATTTGTGCAGCTTCGCGATGGCTAGGTCCGTGGGGGTCGCCTGGAATAATGCAACGCGGGGGGCGCTTGTGGGGATGCCGGTCGCCCCGGAGACAAAGAGCGGGAGGGAGGGAGGAGGCGGGCGGGCGGGGCGGAGACCGCAAGGACCGAGGGGAGGAGGCAGCGGGGGCCCGCGGCGGGGGCCCGGGATCCCAATGCGCGACTACTTCTCGGACAGCCGGAGTCGTGGTGCTAAGGGAGTCTGCGCGCTAGGAGCGGGCGAGCGGCTGGGAAGCGACCAGGGGGGCGGTCCCGTTTGGGAACGCACGGGGCTTTTCGCCCCTTCTGCAGGGTCTGTGAGGGCTTCTAATTCTCTGGTTCTTTTATTCAACAAGCGTCCGCTGAGCAACCAGCCTGGACGCTGAAGCTGGAGCGTACCTGTGCTGTCAGGGTTCGGCCAAGTGGGGCTTCACAAGACTGAGAGCTGTGGGTCCCGGGATGAAAAAGACACTTCAAGTTCTGGAGGGGGCGTGCACCCGAGGCACTGGAGTAGGACACAGGGAGGATTCCCAGAGGTGTGTGGCTACTGCAGGCCAGACTACAGGAGACTTACTCATGGGCATTGCCGGTTGGATGGACCAACGGGGAAAATGAGCTGAGGCTAGAGGGTCGATTCATTCTGCTACCCCGCACCCCCCCAAAAAAAAGGTTAACCGAAGGAGGGAGGAGCTTCAACATGCATTTCAGGAAAATTCGTTGGGCACCCCAGTGGAGAACGGACTGCAGGGGGACACCGGAAGTCTGGTACCGTCCTCAAGGGATTATTGAAAGATGACAGCAGTGGGCATGAAGATTAAAGATCAAGCCGAGAGTAATTCTGGCTATAGAATTGAAGGCACAGACAGTATTTGGAGCCGGCTGGGCAAAGAATTGAGAGAAGGAGGGGTCTAGGATGGCTGTGGATCTTGTCTGGGGCCCTGGCAGTTCTGGAGCTAGGGGGTAGGGTTGGGTAGATGAGCTCAGACTTGGACCTGGTGAGGAGATGTGGCAGATCAAATGTGGTGGCGGCGGCACTGGATGTGATCACCAGTTAGCTACCATGCAGCAAGGGCGTATTTGGTACCACGTAACAAGTACCAGGTTCCTCTAAGATATACAGATTAAAAAAGAAAATGGTTTGTTCAGGAGCAAATAACGACATTGGAGAAAGTCTAGGCACTTAGTGAAATTTGTAGGGTCTAGAGAGAACTCCTGGTGGCTTATGGGAATGGGAGACTGCCAAGGGCCTGTGGGCAGCAGCATGTTGAATCAATAGGTCCCTAGAACAGAGTGGGGATGGTATCAATGGGATTCAGAGTACCCCAGAGCTCGAGGACCTCTGGGTATCTTCAAAATCTGCTGAAGTCTGGTTAGAGCATAGGTTCATGTGAAGGACATGGTGTCTATGCAGGCTCTAGAGCAGTGGTTCTCAACCTAATGCTTCAACCCTTTAATATAGTCCCTGATGTTGTAGGGACCCCCAACCATATTGTTTTCATTGCTACTTCAGAACTGTAATTTTGTTACTGTTATGAATTGTAACTAAATGTAAATAGCTGTGTTTTTTGATGGTCTTAGGTGACCCCTGTGAAAGGGTTGTTTGAGGCCCCCAATGGGGTAGCAACCCACAGGTTGAGAATTGCTGCTCTAGGGTCTTTATAGGAGGTGTGTTTCAGTGCTGGAATGAGCCTTTTCCTATTCTGGCCTAAGGTGTTGGGATCTTGCGGGGGGGGGGTCCATTTAATATCCCTCCTCTGCAGCAAGTGTCAGGGTTGTGACAGGGCTGCTCTAGTTCTTACAACTCACTAGATGATGGTAACGGATGAGACGAGGGAGTTGAGATGACAAATATCACAGTCTTCCTGCACCACCTGACAGTCCCCCAAATGGGCTTGTTCATGGGTAAGTCACAGCTCAGGCCTGCCTGAGAAACTCCCAGAAAAGCCATACAGGTCCCCAGGCTTACAACACACTCCTACTTAAACATGAAGTGCTACCCACCACTCCTTCGAACATCTAGGAGAGGGCCCCTCCTCACATAGCATACAGGGTAGGTACGGGATACAGGCCTTCCACATTAGACACTTGGACTGTCAGACTAGGAGCTCTTACCTCAAGTCCATGTCTCCCCCACCCAGGAAGCTCCAACTGCTTCATTTCTTGGCAAGGTTTCCCAAACAGGGACTTCTTTTTTTTTTTTTTTAATTTTTCAAGACAGGGTTTCTTTGTGGCTTTGGAGCCTGCGCTGGAACTAGCTCTTGTAGACCAGGCTGGTCTCAAACTCACAAAGATCCGCCTGCCTCTGCCTCCCGAGTGCTGGGATTAAAGGCGTGCGCCACCACTGCCCAGCCCCAAACAGGGACTTCTAACCTAGGCATGATGACCTGAGACCTCGTTTAGGGAATCTGTTATAGAATTCAGGCCCACCAGGATCTACCTGCAGCATTCCCAGGTTCCCAATGTGCCAAGGATGATGTGAGGAGAGGAAATGCCACCACTATTGCCAGTTTCCTGACTGTAAAGTAGGTGTCAGAGATGGACAGGACTTGTATGGCCCTGAGGTTGCAGAACCAGTTTTGAGGGTAGACAACAGGAAGCCACTACATGGCTCTACAGGAACAAGTTCTGTGACAGAAACACCCGCTAGGGAATGGCTGCCTCAGGGGCTGTTCGTGGAGTGTTTATAGAGACCACTCATCTCTGGTGTTGTCAGGGGCTAAGCAAAGTGACCCAAGAGCCTGGAGAGTGGGACTTTTGTTTCTTACCCGAAGGGAAGATGGGAGTCCCCCAGGGTTCAAGTTTACTAAAGCACAAGATTTGCCTCCCAGCTCCTGTGCAAGAAAAGGTTGTGCTGTCTACTGCGGGGCTCGGTACATTCACTTCTGGAACGCACCCAAACTTCTTCCTGGAACTGGCTAATAGGGCAGCTAGGACTACAGGAGACCTCTTGAGCCAGCCCAGGCCAAAGAACCTTTTCTGTGACCTTGGGGACAACAGTGCTCTGAAAGTTATCTCCTAGGTCACCCAAGAACTCTTTGGTCCTCCTGGTACTTCATAGGAGACCTCTGGGGTCTTACAGACTGTTTCTCAGTAGGGAGTTCCTTTTCAGTCTATCCTCTGGCTTGCTCTAAAGACCTTGTAAAGAAAGACCTGAAAAACCTGTCTAGAGACCCACGAAAACTGGGCAATGGTGGCAAGTGAGTTTGCTAAGATTGGGGTTGGAGATCTGAACTGGCATTGAGATCCTCTCTAGGTCCTGGGCAAAACTAGAAAAAGGAGGGGACCTTCTGGTATCCCTCCCCCTTCCCCCTCCAGCGCATCAAAAAACCAGGCAGCAAGGCTCTGGGGGCTGCTTTTATGGGGACGACCTGACAGAGGGCATGGTCCGTACAAAACCAGGAACAATACATACATATATATATTATATACAGAGACGGGGTTCCTCCAAGGGCGGGGCAAGAGCGCTGCCGGTCAAAACCGGAAGTACATCGAGAACTCGCCCACCCGGCTCCGCCCCCTCCATCTGCCTAGGTGAAGTGCAGGGGCCGGGCACTGTGACAGCCAGCTCTTTCTGGGGAGTGGGGGAACATCTGGGGGCGGAAGAGAGGCAAGAAATACTGATTGATGGTATGGTCTATTTACAGGGGTTTAGGAGAAGCCAAAAAGGATAGAAACGGGTTGTTATTTTAAAAAAAAACCAAAAAACAAAAAAACAACAGAAACCTAGGCTTGGGACAGGGATTGTGGAAGTGGCAAAATGAGATGGATTTTGAAAGGGGAGGATACCTGAGGGGGTCTCACCTCCCTTGGTCCAAGCCCCAATTTGGGGTTAAAGTCGAGGAAACTGAGTCAATTTCACTTAGAAAGCAGGCTGACAGTAAGCAGCCCAGGTCTCCAAAAAGATTAGTAAAATTTTACCCTCCAGTGATAACATTGGAAAATGGTGGGGAAGGGAAGGAGGGGAGGCTGAGTCTCTCTGATGGTAATACAAGGCTTCCAGGTGTGGCCCTGGGCAGGGCCTAGCTCCCCAGTGAGAGCTCTGCAGGCATACTACCTAAGCTGACCTCCCTCCCTCCTGGCATTCCTAGGCTAGACCAAGGAAACCTGAACCCCAGAGCGGCCTCAGGACAGTTCCAGGAGGAGGCTATGGCTATTTGGCACCTGGGAAAGGGGAGGCACAAGGAGAAGTTGAGGGCTGTTGCCCTTCCTAGGAAAGGGACTGGATTGTAGACTCATCCTTTTCCCTGCTCCAGTTCTCCCCTCCCACCAAGGATACATGAGAAATCAGTGCAGGACCAGGCCCAGCCTCTGGCTCAAGGGTGGGCTCTATCCTTCCTGGGATGGGGAGCAGGGGTGGGAGATGTTGAGGCCAGAATGCAACAGACAGCACAATGAGAGGGAAGAGGAAAGGGCCAAGAAAGTTGAATCTCAAGTCAAATGGCCCAGAGGCCACATGGACTCTCTGGGCAGGGAGCAGCCTCCAAGTGGTGAGATGCTGGGAGAGCCCCAGCTCCACTCCGGTCCAGAGACACAGGCTGGAGGTTGTAAAGTCTGGCAGTTGGTCTGCAGGTCCTTGTGTCCATCCACCACCCAGGTCAGCTCTCAGCTTCTCTCGGCCTCTGTACCTCAGCCCCATAGAACAAGGAGGCCACTCTTCCAGCCACCATTGTCTGCCCGGGCCACCCTAAAGGGGCCTGTGATATGGGCCCTCTGGTCCCTGAAGCTGGGGAGGTGGGGTGGAGGAGTGGGGGAAGTCGGGGCACCTGTCCCCAGGCTGGTAAGGGCGGGATGAGGATTGAGGACAGGGGGTGTGGATAATGGGAGTGGATTATTATTGTCCAGTCAAGGAGCGATTCCTGTTAAGTAGAATTAGAATTCCTCAGGGTTTGCAGGTTTCCTTCCAGTTCTGAGATCTAAAAAACAGAGAGGGGATTATCAGGCTTGGCCACTGAGCATGCATCCTGCCCCTCACCCCCAGCTCTGACCCCAGCAATACAATCCTTCCCAGACATCAACAGAGTCTGGCTTCTATGCTGCTCCCTCTGGAGGCTGCCCAGCGCACCCAGGCTCTACCTTGTCTAGAAGCTTGTCCATTTCCTCCTTTCTAGCTAGCTCCGACTCTTCCAGTACCCGACGCTGGGCAGTCTCTTTTTTCAGGAACTCGATCTCCCTGGAGACAGGCAGAGAGGGAAGAGATGATGGGTTAGGGTTTATGCTACGGCTTCAGTTCAGGGAGAAGCAGGTTTTCTCGGCCTCTAGGGCCTGGGTCTAGTATTCAGTCATTCCAGCTCAGCTGCCTCACCACGGTGCCCTTTAACTTCTGTTCTCTGTGTCTCCCTACTCAGCTGGAGAAAGGCTGGGATGGGGACTACCACTGAAGGCCTCTCTGTCCTGCTTGAACCCAGATGCAAAGCTCCTCACACATACTTTTGCTGGTAGTCCTTGATGAGACGTTTGGCCTTGCTGTACTTGCGTTCCAGGGCCTGATACTGGGCCTGAGTTTCCCGCAGGTGCTCATCCACAGCCTGGCACAGGCTCTGGGCCTCACCCCAGTAGCCCTCCAGCTTCTCCATTCGTTCCTTATTCTCCTCCACACTCTGTTCCAGCTGGGCCTTCTCCACCCGCCAGCGCCCTTTCTCCTGCTCCAGACTCTGCAACTATGAAGAAAGAGCAGCCCTGGGTTAGAGGGGACCAGAGTGAGCCAGGGAGTCAACAGTCTTTAGGAATTTCTGCACCTGTGGAGGCTACTGGACCCCAACTACTAACTCTCTGAGGCTGGCTGACCCAGGGGTAGCAGATACCCATGAGTCACTGATCAGCAACTTTTGCCTTAGCCAGAAGATGGGAGTGACATGCCTCAGGGCTAGCTGAGATGGTAGATATGAAACAGTCACCACCAGCTCGCACCCTTTGCAGCCCTGATGTGCTGACCAGCCCCTACCCTGGAGATTCAACAATCCAGGCCCTCTCCAGCTCTTAGGTGACCTGCATTCCCAACAGCTCAGTCTGCATTCTTCTCTCCCTACCATTCCTCAAGACAAGGCCTCACCTCCCACACCACTGCTATGCAGAGCCCCAAACCCTTAGGTCCTGCCAGATCTTGTACCTAACTTCCAGTCCTACCTCCCAGCTTTTCACAGGTACCATGCCCCAAATGGGACCCTCCCCCATCCGAAGCCAGCTTTCCTGGCTTGCTTGCCTGGGAGAAGGTTCCACTGCCTCACAGTAGACCCAGTACTCAGTTTCCAGTTCCTGGTTGTCCTTCTGTCTTGCTGCTATGAACCCTCATGTTTTCTAAGCTTAGATAATTCAAGCCTTCCTGCGGAGCCGCAGACTTGCCACAGGGCCTTTGCAGGTACTGTTCCTTCTGCTAGGACTGCCTCATCTACCCTTCCTCGTACACCTGCTGTGCATCATTTCCCCAGAAAAGCCTGCTGAGACTTCAGTGGGGCAGCACCTCCCCAACTGGATGGGGTTCTTCCTGGTTTAGGGCCTCAGTAACCCTTCTACAGAGCTTATCAGGGAGTAACAACAGTCAATGATATACACACGCTAAGACACACAAGGACAAGGATCAACTCTGCTTTTGCTCCTAACTGTGCCTGAAGTGGCATTGGCTGTCTAGAAGTTAGCCTAGATGTCTTTCAATTGAATGCCTCTTTGCTTTCTGAACCTGAAACCACCTGGGACCCACCCTCGGTTTCATGCTTTGAAAACACCCTCAAAAATCTAGTCCCACTTGCTCTTCCTTCCCACGCTTGACCTGGACTCTGATTCACCCTTCACCCTAGGCCCTGCCTAGGCCTCTAGTCATATCCAATTCCTTCTCATTCTTGAGCTCTGCCCCCATCCCCATTTCCTAGCTGGTGAACTTTCAAAACAAAACACCTCTAGGGGCCACAGCTCCATGCCTGTAGAACCAAGGCTATAGTTCTTGGAGGGGTGAGGTCTATACAGTGCCATTTCTAGCTTTCCCACCACCCAGCTGCCTCGTACATCTCCCCACAGGAACAGCTACCATACCCTAGAGGCCTCCTCCCAAAGTCAGCTGAAATCTCCCTCCTCTATAGACACCCTTGTTCTGCCCCAGACACCCGTTCCCTGCTCTCCTCCATCCATGTGGGAGAGAATACACACATCCCTGCTGCGCTGCATCTTCATGGCCCCTGGGATCGATTTCTTCTACTACCCTGGAAACCCTGTGGGAGTTGGGACTCCTTCAATATACAGTCTGGTGTCTACAACGCCTGGGAGTGTGTGGGCACCCAATGTGCTTGTAAGCATCTGGTATGCATGTATAGTAGCCATGTGTGTCACCAGCTGGTGCTGTTAGCACCAGCATGTGTGCTGCTGGCCCAGGTGACAATTTGAACATTCTTCCTAGGTCAGGCACCCTGAATGGTGGTCATGTTCAAGTGTTTCTGTGACCTTAAAGGCAGAGTGGATCTACCTATTCAGGGCAATGCCCCTGGCAGAATCTATCACAGGTATCAATCACGGAAGATAATGTCTGTGCAGACAGGAGTGTGTAGAGGTCTGGGTGGATGGGACCACGGATTTAGGCTGCAGTATGTCACTATGTGCACTTCTGTACTTTATGGAGTCAAAGAACCTCTCTCTTATCCCTAGGCCTGTGCAGATTGGATGTGCAGTGAGCAGTAAACACGGACACCAAGCGTGAGAGCTGGTTTATCTCTATGGCATCATTGACACTCTGACTTCTGACTAAGCGCTGACTCTGTACCAGGCTGCAGACGTCCTGCATTTGCTGTAGATGTCCAGGTAGCAGCTCATTGGTTTCTCACCTACATAGCTCTATGATGTTGGCAGTGCTTTTATTCCTCCCCTTACATATGAGGGGATGGAGACCCAATGAATGACTAGGGAACAGATGGGCCAGCACTTGGGATCTTAATCCTGCTATCCCTGGCCTCACAGGAGCCCATGGTGGAATGTTGTCTGTTGGGGGTAGGGGGCCATGCCCGTGTGAAAGCTGGGCTCCCTCCTCCAGCCCTCAGCCCAGCTTTTCAACATGCACCCATGTGTACATGTGTGCGTGTACCCTCACCTTCCGCTTCAGCTGCTGGATTTCTGCTTCAGTGACGGCGTGCTTGATCTGGAGCTGCAGACAGAGGGTGGCACTCAGCGCCTAGGGCCAGCTACCCACCTGCCTTCACCCACCGCCCAGAGCCTCTCCTCCAACCTCCTTGAACTTGTGCACCAGCTTTTCGGGCTCCATCTCCACAGGGGACAGTGCATCCTCGTTCTCTGCTAGTTCGAACACCTCGATGGCCATCTCGCCCCCTGGGAACGTGGGGCTCAGCTCTTCATCCTCATCGGTGGCATACTCTCCTGTCTGTGGAGGGATGAAGAAAATGTGGACCCACTGACTCCACCTCCCTCAGCAACCCTGCTGCCAGGCCTGAGACCAGCAGCAGCATGCTCATGTCAGACGGGGTGGGGGTGGGAGGGATGGCAGCCAGGGGAGTCTCCATGGCTAGGACAGGCAAACTGCAAGATTCTGGAGAAACTTCCTGGAACACAGCTTCCTTGAAGACCCATCCCTCACCGGAGATCAGGTTCCCTTGATTAAGGGCTCTACCCTGCTCTCAGAATAAGGACTCAGAGGGGACTATGCTTTCTTTCTAGTTACAGGGAGACCCTCTGAAGACAGAGACTGGGACTCCTCCATTTGACCGGGGGTCCTCTGAGGGTCTTCCTCTCTCTCAGATCATAAGCTCCCCTGGGGTTTGAGTTTCTTTAACCGGCCTGAAAAAAGTAGGGGCAAATGATTGCACCGCTTCATCTAGCCACCAGAGGGCAATCATGCAGAGCTCCTACCTCCTCATCATCCTCTCCATACTGGGCGTATCGCTGCTCCATCATCTCCCGCTGCCATCTCTCTTGCTCCAAAGTCTGCTGAATTAGCTGGGCCACTTCACTCTGTTCTCCAGGCCGCTCCCTGCCAATCATGAACCTGCAGGGGCACCAGAGTCATCTGTCATCCCAGCCTGCCTACAGCTGGGAATGCCACTGCCCTCCTCCAAACCGAGGCCCCCAGGGGAGGTGAAGTGAGAGCCTGAGTCCAGAAGCTGTGGAATTAATAATGAATGGGGGAGCTGGGGCACTCACAGGGCTGCCTCCCAGGAGAGGCAGGAAGACCTGCTAGCGTTTCTGGCCTGCTTTGGGAAGGGGATGTCAGCCAAACTTTGGGCTGGGCTACATGAGCTCGGGAGCTCTCAGCATAGGAGCTTTTCCCACCGAAGAGAAAACAAAACAAAGCAAAGCAGGGGAGTGGCCAAAATGACCCATCCTAGGGGATAGGGAATAAACCCTAGAGGTGTGTCTTGGATATGTTCCAAGCCCCTGTTCAGGAAGGGGCAGGATGATGGCAACTACAGATTAGCATGGAGAGGAAACAGTGGGACTTCCAGGCACTAACTCCTCCTCCCCCAGTCACCCACATCCTGTTACTCTCCAGCACCCTCTAGAAGGGGGACAAGGAGTGATCCCCAGCTGTCCTGCCAAAGGCGCATGCACACAAACTTCAACTCAACCCAATGGACCGGGAGGGAAGATGATCTCTAGGTAGAAACCTAGTTTGGTTGGCAGCATTCTGCGTATCTTGGCTTTTTAATAGGTGAGCCAGAGACAACAGCAGGGAAGGAGAGTAAGCCAAGAGGAGAGCCTGGAAGAACATGAGCCTGGAAGCCTGAGTTGCAGTGGTGAGCAGTAGCCAGGGATTCAGGGATGGGAAAGCAGGGCTGGGGCAGGGGCTGCAAGTCCAAGTCCCTCTGGTAGGAAACTGGTGCACCGAGTGGCCAGCTTCCTGCCTGGTCCCTTTCTGGGCTCTTACCGCACTCGGCCCTTGGTGTTCCTGAGGACAGAGGCTGCGAAGCTCTGGGTCACTCCCACCAGGCTTGTTCCATCCACCTCCACCAGTAGATCGTTGACTTGGATCCTAGAGGAAGTGACATTTGTTAGGGTGTCCTGAGAGGAACAGGAGGTGAGGCAAAGGTGGACTCTTTGCACCAGAAACTCAAGGCTTAGTCCCCACAAGGTTCCAGCATAAAATAAGTGAGAACAGAGACAGCCAGGTGTCTGGGGCCATGCAAGGGGACCAACAGGCAGCACTGGAACTCATGGAACATGGCTTGGCGGTTGGCAAAGCCACTCACTCCTGAGTAGAGCCCTGGAGAGGCAAAGCCCCAAGGTCTATGTGTCCTGAGGACCTAATGCTATTATCAAGCACAGCTCTGATCATTACCTTCATGGTCACCGCATCCTCATTATTTATGAGCTGTGTGAAAACTCTCAGGGGTATCTAGCCCCTCATTGGGCAGTGATACATAAAATAACAGTGATTGACTTTTTCCAAGTGTTGCTGCTGGAGCAGATTAATGATTCAACCACCACCCTTGGAAAGAATTTAGACATGTAGAATTGTTAGTAAGGTTAGGTAAGGTGTTTTTGTTAATGGCTTTGGGGAACAATTTAAAATTTAAAACGGCACTTATTTGGGTGAGGGACTCATTGAGGTCAAGAAACAAGAACAAAAATAGTCTGGTTATTATTTGCTGACATGCCTTTCTTGCTAGGATGGGTTGGTGATCAAAGGTGATGATTAATTCCTTCTACCCATTTCTGCCCTTAACTTCCTGATATAAAAAGCTGTTGATAAATGGGTATGCACCCTGAGGGTTGAAAGTAGAGCTGACTGTTTTCATATATAAAAGTTTAGATTTGTGATTTTTTAAAAGATTTTTTTATAAGATTACCTTTTAAGATAAATAAATAATAAAGTGATTGATCCTTTCCTTGCAACTGTAAAATGCAGCCTGCCAGTAAAAGAACTGGCTGAGAAAATACCTTGCTTGCTTACACCCTGTTAATAATAAGAAGTTGCTTGGACATGAATGTATGGATCATTGAAAATAATTTGTTTCTCAATTGTAATACATAAAATGTTTAATCATGTAAGGGAAATGGGAAACATGTTGGCGTTTACTTGTAGACAGAGTTTTCCTATCCCAGCAGCTGCTTCCAAACTACTACACTGAAGCTTAGATTATTTATAAATGCTTGGCCAATAGCTCAGGCTTATTATTAACTAGCCCTTACAACTTAATTTAATCCATTTCTATTAATCTTCATTTTGCCACGTGGCTTAGGGCTTTAAGGAGGATTATTCCACAGCATTTACTTGTATTCATTAATCATTCACTTAAAAAATAGAATGTAACCACACTGTAATGTTTATATTTCAAAGATTCTGATGGGATATATAAGCTATAAGGGGAAAAAATACAGTTAGTTAAAAGGAAAACATCAAGAGAGACAAAAAGAATACATTTGCATAGAAGTAAAAAAAAAAGGAAACAAAGAAATGAGAGAGAGAGATGATAGACCCTAAAGGTGTGTGTGTGTGTGTGTGTGTGTGTGTGTGTGTGTGTTCCCTTTTGCCAGCCCCAGAGAATTAAATTTTGTCCACCAGCTCCATGGCTCCCCTCAATTTCTGAGCTGCTGAAGGCCAGTCCTCACAGCAGCAGGTCAGGTCAGGCAACACAGATGCAGCTATCCAGGACCAGGAAAGGTGGCAGGCACACTTCCTGTAACAACCACACTCTTGTCCCTTCAGTCACACTCAACAGGGTGACGTGATATGCTCAGAGCTCATTTCTACTACACAAGCATGTGTGCCATCACCCCAATGTCCTCCCAAATGTGTGAGTTCCAAGCATGCCCCTCTCGTGTTCACATATCAATCCACAAAGTTGCACACTTCCAACACAATTCAGCTGTGGGGGTGTCCTGGCTCCCCACATGGAAGAGGAAGATGGGGTAGTAGCCTACCCTGGGAGGGGATGCAAAAGATGGGGGAAGACTTGGGCACCTCCTTCCTCTGCTTCCACCTCCTGGGAGGTCTTGAGAATGCAGGATTATAACCAGTTTTCTCCCTTATAGCCCACATTCTCACGTGGACACTAGCCCATGAGCTCACATTTCCGCTTTACTAACAAACAGGTGACCATAGCCAAGGTCTGCAAAGGGAGGGAGAAGTAGATGCCAGGAAGGATGCCATCCTTTCTGTTCCTGTTGCCCCATGCCACCTAGGTCATTGCAGGTAAAAACCCTCTGAATTGGGCACCTGTGCTTCTAACAACATGACCCTACAGTCACTCAGCCCTCAACCCTCATCTCTGTCACAGGGAGGGGGCATGGGTGTCAACCCTTCGCCGCTTTCCTGAGGGAAAGCCTTGTAGCACTTTCCACTTCCTCCCCACTGCAACACACAACAGAGAGTCTGGTAAAGTGGGGCTTGGATGCCAGAGCTCTTGTGCCCTTCACGATCCTTCTGAGTCACAGAACCCCAGTCCTCTGACCATAGATGTCCCCCACAGGCACACACCTATGCACAGACAATGAGCAACTTCAGCTCCAGAACATGGCCAGAACGAGCCTAATCCGACCCACATCTGGATCCCTGGCTATCTCCATTCATGCCATTGGTTTCCAGACTGAGAACCCTTTTTACTCAGGCTCAGTTGGTAGAGCTGGTCTTGCATGCATGAGGCCCTTTTGTATTTGTTTTTGACTTTTCAAGACAGGCTCTCACTATGTGACCTTGGCTGTCCTGGAACTCATTCTATAGAGCAGGCTGGCCTTGAACTCACAGAGATCCACCTGCCTCTGCCTCCCAAGTGCTGGGATTAAAGGCGAGCACCACTCTATTTGGCTACAAGAAACCTTTAATATAATCCCTTGGCCTTGCCAGTTCCTGCTTGGCCTTTGGCTCTCATTTTCAATATCACTTCCTCTAAGAAGCCAGCCCTGTCACAGTGGCCAGGCCCTCCTACTTTGTGCCTTCATATTCTCCATTCAACCAGTCTGTTTGTTCTGTCTAGTATCTGTCTACCTTATTACACCACTTGTTTTCTGAGGGCAAGGCCCTCTACACCGATTGCCAGGACCTGGCACCAACCCAGTGAGAGTCATGCCCTTAGTATTTGCTAAGGGAAAGAAATGTGAATCCTTATTCCAGACACACAGCCCGTGTTCTTCTTATGAGAGCCAACACACACCCTAAGACAGTACACACGGTACTAGGTACAGCCTAGCTTCTCACCCCTCCCCCACAGAATGTGCAGGCCCTGGGGAGGGCTTCCATCTGTTCGTGGCTGTCACCCCAAAGCCTGGCACAGCACCTGCACAGTGGTGCTCCTTGAACATCTGAAGACATATCTAGCACACACAGACCTCCTAGAGGCTGCCCCCCAGGGGTGACTGCTAATAGGGACTTGAGGAAGGGAATGGAACAAGGGTGTTACCTGCCATCCCGATGGGCTGCACCACCCTCGGTCACAGTCTTGACGAAGATGCCCAGCTTCTCCAGGCCCATGTCGGCTCCGGCCCCCATGCCAATGATGCTGATGCCCAGGCCCTCAGAGTCTGTGAGGCAGAAGGGGAGAAGCCATGGCAGGGATCCTCTATCCTATACCCACTCCAAGGTACAGCTTCCTTTGAGAAGTCCCCAGACTTAGGAGTTGTCCCATGATGGAGAAAGACGCATGGTTCTACCCACCCCCCTTTTGCCACTGGGACTACTGCCTGCCCTTTGCCCTATCCAGTGATAGGCAGCAAGGTGTGTGAGGGTGGCTGGGGTGTGGGAGACTATTGTGTGTACAGATAAGGATACGTGCCTGGGATGGAGGTTGAGCTAGGATTTAGCTCTAAGCCTTTGGTCTCTCTTCAATTAGTCTCTTCTATGCTCAGAGCTTCAATGACCAATTATGGAAACCCGTTGCCTAGTTACACCTGCCCTGTCTGTCCCATGGATCTCTAGCATCCAAACCTATGACCTTTCCCATGAACACTCCCTGAAGTCTGAACTGGCACCTCTATCCACTTGATTCCAGGCCTGGGCAGCATCCGGATTCCCCTCTCTCAGTTCTGGGCTCCATTATATTTCACTAAGCTATTGCTGACCCCTCTACTGGGGTCATCGTCCATTATGACCCCTCCCTGTACCCAGGTCACTGGGACCTTTACTTTCTTTTTTAAATTGTTCATTTGTTTTCTTCCAAGACAGGATTTCTCTGAGTAGCCCTGGCTGTCCTGGCACTCTCTCGGTAGACTAATCTGGCCTTGAACTCAGAGATGCGCCTGTGTCTGTGTCTCAAAGGTGTGTGCCACCACCACCCGGCCACTGTGATCTTTCTAGAATAGTTTTCCCAGTTCCGACAACAGCGCCCAGTCCTTCTCAGAAAAGACCATGCTCTCGCCATGGTCCATGCCACCCTATGCTAGTGGTACATCCATCCTGTGCTAGAGGCACCTCTCTGTTCTACCACACACTTTCCAAACAGTTTCTCTTTAGAGCTCAGCTCAGGCGTCCCTGGCCAGAGAATCTGTTAGCGTGGTGATGGCACAGAAGGCTGAAGTTAGAGGTGCCATTTCCCTGAGAGTCTGCCTCTTTTATTTTATTTTGCTTTTCAAGACAGGGTTGCCCTGTGTAGCTTTGGAGCCTGTCCTAGAACTCACTTTGTAGACCAGGCTGGCTTTGAACTCACAGAAATCCACCTGCCTCTGCCTCCAGAGTGCTGGGATTAAAGGTGTGTGCCACCACTGCCTGCCTTGGAGTCTGCTTTTACCCATCCCCGTGCCTCCAACAGAGTCCAGGACCACATACATGGTACATAGGAGATATGTTCACCAGGTATCACTCCTTGGCCATACACTGGGGACACCAGTGGCCATAGATGCTGACAAGGAATGCCAAGAACGACCAGTAGGTACTGGAGTCAGAAGTCCAGTATATGGGCACCCACAAGGGAGGCAGGACAGTGGCTAGCACCACAGAAGTCCCTAGTGTGCTCCTTATATTGGCTTGGCCTCTCACCCTTCTCCAGCTCCACAGGAAACAACTCCAACCTCTCCACACGCTTCTCTAGCTCATACTCCGCAGAGGCTGCCATGGGATCCACATCTTCATTGCGTCGGTCATAGTCCTCATTGGAGTAGGTGCTGAATACCTGGGGAGAAGCAGTACTCAGAGAGGTGTCTGGGAGGACAAGTGCACAGCTGGCAGGAAGAGCCCTTGGGCTTGCTGAGTTGCCTGAGGCCCTTTCTTTATGCCAATCTCACAAGGAATCCAGCTCTCAGCAAAAGAGCTTCCTAGTTCTAGAACCCAGGGGCAAGAGAGCAAAAGATCCATTCCACGCGGTACAGTCTGCGTAGTGCTAGACGGGACCCTCCTGGGGAGACTGCAAAGTCTGGAAATCTCTGCTACCAAGGTAGAGAGAAGAAGAAAAGGCAAGACCTAAGAGCCAGACAGCTGAGGGTGGACACAAAGACACAGTCGTACATAGAGGAGGAACAGGCTGAGCGGAAGACGGGAAGAGGAGGAGGGGAGGAAGGATGGAGAAGACACTGGAGGATGCCAGATGGGGAGGGGGAGGGGGAGAAGAGGGGGGAAAGAGGCAGAGGCAGCAGGACCCTTCCCTGCCCAGCTGCTGAAGTGGATGGCGTTGGGGGTTGGATGGATAGGAAGCAAAGAGGGTCCCCTCTACCCCCTTGGAGAAGGGAATGCCATTAACTCTCAGATGGGCTTCAGGTAGCACGGGTGGGGGAGAAAGTAGAGCCACTATGGCCTCCTACATGCCAGAACTGTGTCCCTGAAGAACGATACCGCTGTCCACAGGCACCAAAAAACTAGCCGCAGGCTCCAAGACTGGTGCCCTAAAGGGACCAAGGATCATGGGGCAGTGGATCTCTGCCCTATCCCTTGTGCCCCTCTGCTGTCTCTCTCCTTCTAGGGGCCTAACTTGGACCTCTTCACAGGACCAGTGAAGAGGAGGCAGGGCTTTGTGGGTACCTGATGTGGGCATTTAATGAGCATCCTTTCAGGGATCATGGCTTGTTTGACTTTACTGCTGATGTGATAGGTTGGCATCACTTGATGTCAAGTGGGGGCAGGAGGTGTAGAGGCAGCTCTATCAGCCAGATGGGACAGAAGGAACTAGGGAAGGATATTGTCTCCAGTAAGATCCATGCCAGGGCCTCCTCTGCTTCAGGGGCATGCCCATGGGCACCCTGGTAGGCAGGGTTACTCCTGTGTTCCAGCTTTTGTCGGAGCTTGCTAAATGTCATCTCAAACCTCCAGCCCCACCACAGAGGTGCAAGGCCATGGGGGGAGGTAGAGGATGCTTATAGAACTGGCCATAAGCATAGCTGGGGTTTGCATGTTCACCTAGCTCAATGCCCTTAACCATACAGCATCAGACATTCAGGATCAGGCCCTTCAAGATCATCCATTTACTGTGCAGTGGTCAGTGGACTGTTCTCCAACATCTGGCCAACTGGCCAGCAGTCCCAGGCTCTTGAATCAACAGGCTCCCTATTCCATATATAATCCATTACCCAAGGTCACAAGGGGTTGGTTAGCCAGTAGCAGGGCAGGATGGCACCAAATTCAAGATGGGCTGTAATAGGTGGGTCACTAGTGACTTTGTCCCTATTGCAAAGCTGTTCCAAGTTTTAGGCCACAGAAGAGCATAACCCTGGATCAGCAAATTTGCCTTGGCCCACTTTTTCATCTGAGGCCTCTGGCCTTTACTCCCGGGAGACAGCATCCCCTAGCCCTCTCCAAGACAACCAACTCCTCCCCACTTCCCATCACCCCCTCCACTTTGACTTCCAAAACACGAACCTGGGCCTCATCTTCTGTCCACCTGTTCACCTTTCGCAGCCTGCCCCTTGAAGGAATCCCAGGCAGGCCTCAGACCACCGGTCACTCCTGCTCTTAGAACACCCTAGGCTTGGGTCTCTCCTCAGCTGACAGCTCGGAACTGTATTCCCTGCCCTGAGTAGATACCCCCACCTCCATAATGGTGACATCTGGGTCAGGGAGGGGCAGAGAACCCTGGCTTCAGAATCAGTGTAGCAGTAGCAGTGGAGAAAAGCCTGGGGCCCCAGGCCAGGGTGAGGAGGAGGCAGAATGCCCCAGAAAGGCCAAAAGTCAGACACTCAGCCTCTGCGCGGCCTTGGCTCTCACGCTAGTGGCCAGCTTGCTTCAGAGTCACCAGGGAGTCCGGAGCAATGCTCCAAATCATGTGCTATTTTTTACCAAAAAATCAGGGTAAGGCGTCAGCTATAGCTAGAGGCCCAGGCTGCACTCCCTCTCTGTGAGGGCATAGGGCTGCTCAAAGAACCTATCAGGATGGAGCAATGGCCTCTGAAAGGCTCCCAAGAACACCAAGGCCTCTGCTCCTTCCTGGATCCCACTGCTTTCAGAGGGAACGGGGCAGGGAGAGGAGAGGGCTGGCCACCCTTAACCTTTTAGGCCTCTGCTGGCCTGGAACCAGTAGGCAGAGGGTGAGAGAAACTTGGGCAGCTTTGGTGCCTATGTAGCTATGGAAACTGCAAGCAAACACAAAGTGTTTGACTGTAGAGGGCCAGGAGGGGCAGGGTCCAGGCCAAGGAAAGTCCTGGGTGCTGTATACAGCCACCCACCCGGGGCGGCCAGGTGCTAGGCACAGTGGAGCACAGGGTGGGGAATAAAAGATCACCCATGTGCCAGCTGAGCTCACAGGGCAGTGGGAAATGGGAGTGGTCTCCTGTTCTATTCTAAATTCTCCCCAGGGAACATCTTTTCTCAGCCACCTCTACTCAGAAGATCTCAAAGAACTGACTGGCAGTCACAAACCAATCACGAACAGTGGTGTTTGAGACAAGGGGGCTGAACCGCCCTTCCAAGCAAGCCCCCATCCTCTTTTAAAGTACCCAGAGAACATGGAAAGGGGAAGGATTTATAAGGTTCTAGGCACATAAGTCTGCCAGGCACCTTAGGGGAACTCCCAGAACCACCACCCTCTTCCTGTGGCTCCTGCAGAAGGTCTGGTCCTTCAAGGGCCATATAAGATGTCCCCTTCAGGTGCAACCCAGACATGGGAAGTTGGCCTAGCCCAGACCCTGAGGTGTAGGGTCTTCCCCCCAGCCCCAGTCACAAGGCCATGGCCCAGCTCACCCTCACAGCCTGCTTCCTTCTTTCACTTCTCCAAAGCTGGGGTGGGGGCACTGACAGGGAAGGATTGTAGTCTCCTGTATCTCTGTTTTGGGAAGTTCCTAGCTCCCCTATCTCTCATCCCAGGCAGAACCAGCCTTATAGATCCAGAAGCAGGAAGTGTCCCTAAGCTCCCCATCTTTCTCTCCTGACAGTAGGCCGTACATATCCCGAGGTCACGTCCCACACCTCTTCAGGCCAGCCAAGTCCCAGCCTCTGGCAGCCTCAGGAGAAAGAATGTTTGGGGGAGGAAGACAGAGCAGGTGTCCCAGAGTAGGCGTGGGACAGGGCGGGTTGCTGGGCGGGGCAGCAAGCGAGGAACCTGAGGGCAGGTCGCAGCAGGCCACCTTCACAATCACAGACCTGAAAACCTTCCCACTCTGACAAACAGCTGGAAGTTCCCCACGCCCCCCTCATTGCGGGAACTTCTGGGAACCCGGCTGGGTGGCAGGGGCTGACTCAGCCTGCCAAACACGGATGTCTGGGCGGGGGCGACCATTTGCACGTGGCAGGGGCAGCGCGGGGGCCCGAGGGGGGAATCACTCACTTGGATAGGTGCGGTGCTGAAATGGATCTTCCGGCTCGGGGCCGGGTCTTCTTCCTCTGAGAGACCAGGAATCTCCACACACCCTGACTCTGGTTCATAGGGGGGTTCCCCGTCCTCCTCATCTTCCTCATCGTCCTCCTCTAGGGCACTGCCCCCAGAGTCCTCCCCGAGTCCACTGTAGGCGCTCACGTCCACCAAGTCTGCTTCCGAGAAGTCCTCCTTCTTGGACTCATCCACCTCCTCAGGTGCCACGTCCGGGGTCCGGCCATTGTCCAACCCCCTCTCTGGCGTCGCCACCGATGCTGCCTCCTCCTCGGGGACCGCTTCGGCCTTGGGCTCCTCGGGTGCGGGGCTGGCTGTGCTGGCCGAGGTGCTGCCATTCTCCAAGGCTGCATGGACGGTCACCTCGGCCTGGATCACTTCCCCGGGAGCCGACTCGGCCTCAGACTCCCCACTTTCCTCAACCTCCACCGGCTTGATCTTGCGCACCTCCCGCGGCTTAGGCGGCGGTCGGACAGGGGCCACTCGGTGCTGGGGGGGCTGTTGCCCTCCAGGGCCACGCTCCTTCTCGGTCGCGGCATCCCCCGACGGGGCAGGAGGCGGAGGCGGTGGCTGGAACACCCGGGACCGCTTACTGACCAGCTTCGAGTTGACCTGGGGCGCCCCCGCCGCCCGGGAGGGGCCGGGCGCACGGTGGAGGCCGGTCCTCGAGTCGGCTTTCTCGAAGACCGCACTGAGCTGGCTGACCGTCGGCGACACGGCGTCAGCATCCAGCTTGTCCAGCGCCTCGGTGCTGCCGTTGAAGCGCACCACGACGTCCAGCTTCCGGTCCTGCAGGCCGGCGCGCTCCTGCCTCAGCAGCCGCCGCGCCGCGGCCTCCTTGTCGCCACCCGAGGCCGCGGGGACACTCCGTTCGAACAGCTTCCGCGTCTCCTGCAGCCGGGACGGCGGGTGCGGCGGCGGAGCCGGCTGCGCCGAGGGCGCGGGCTTGGAGTCGAAGCGGCTCACGCGCTCAGACACGCTGGTGCCCAGTTTGAGCAGGGCGCTGTGGTCCACGTTCTCGTTCAGGCTGCTGGCCCGCGGCAGCGACAGGCGCACGCCGCGATCGGACGCCCGCGGGGCCTCGGCCATGCCCGTGCCGCCTCCCGCCTCACCCGGCGGCCCCGCGGTGGTGCCCATCTGCAGGAACATACTTTTGATGCGGTGGACGTTGGAGCCATATTTCTTATGGTGGGCCGCCTTGGGTGCCTCGTCGGGCCCAGGCGCATCGGGAGGCTTCAGTGCCTGGATGCCCGCTTCGTAGGCGCTGCGGTGCGGGGAGGCGCTCCGGAGGGGACCCCCGGGCCCCCGAGGCTCCGTCTTCATCATGGTCGGGGGAGCCGGGTTCGCATCCCCCTGCTCCCCGCCGCCCCCCTCCAGCAGGCGGCTGGCCAAGTCGGGACCACCGCCCCCTCCCCCCAAAGAAAGAAATCCCGAAAGGCCTTCTATAGAGTCCCCCAGAAACCAAGCTGCCAAAAAACAGTTAACCCTGCTCTAAAAAAAAGAAAAAGAAAAAGAAAAGAAAAAAAATGAAAAGAAAAAAATAATCTCCGAGCGCCCTGTGTGGGTCGCCTCCCCCAACCAAGCTGCCAAAGACAGCCAGCCCCCTTCGAAAGCTCGAGCGGCCTGGTGCGGTCGCCCCCACCCAAATTGGCGAAGCGGAGGCTGGCTGGAGCCGCTGGGACCGCGCGCCCAGCCCGCGAAGCAGCGGCCGCGGCGCCGGCTCACATCCTCCGAGGCGGTGTCAGCGGGGCTGGCCGCGCGGGCGCCCCCTACTCCGCCCGGGGGCCTTTGCTCTCGGGGTGCCCGGCATCCCCGCGCCCGTGGCTGCTCCGCTGACCCGGGTCGCTCCGCCGCACCTCCCTCCCTCCCTCCCTCCCCCCCGCGCCCCGAGCCTCGGTCTTTCTCTAGCTCAGCCTGAACCGCCGCTGCCGAAGACCGAGCGGCTGCCCTTCTCGCCGCCGCCGCTGGGGGACTGGCACCACTGGGTCCTAGAGGGATCGGATTTCCGGGGCCGGAGCCTGTGAGCCCTCCCCTTCCCTTCCACCCTGTCGCCTCTTCTCTCCTACTCATAGTTGGCGGACAATCTTCCGCCTCTCCTCGGACCTTGGCTATTCTTCTTCAACCCTCCCATCCCAAACTCGGCGGCTTTTCACAGCCCACATAGGCGTACCCTCATTTAACCCTGGGGGCGGGGAACCATCCAGACACAGCAGTCTCCCAGCTGGCTTGATCCTCCCCACAATGCGAAGGGGTTCTGTGAAGAGGGGCCCTGAATCATTCCCTTAACTATCCTTAGAGTGTTGAGGGTTATCAGCATCAAAACTGTTGTGTGCCAGGTCAAAGCATATATTTCTAGCTCCTTCCAAACTTGGTGCAGGGAATCTCAGTGGCAGGACCTGGGAGTCTACATATTAACAGCTACCCATAGGGATTTTTTTTTTTATTTAACCTTCCAGGATGTAAAACTTTGGCCCCGCAATACTTGCGGTGATGAGGAGACATGAAGAAAAGGATATGGGGGGCGGGGCACATCACTTAAATGGCAGATTACCAAAGCTGCCTTTTGCCTTTGGAAGTCTTAAGATGATGTTCTTCGCCTGCCCACTCTTTTTCCAGGCTTCGGGAGGGGTGTCCAATCCTGGCCTCCGCAACCTGCCAGAGACCTCCTATCTCTCAAAACAGGAAGGGTTGGGAGGGTGTTGGGGGAAGTTGGAAGGAATGAGAGACCTAGGGCCAAAGTTTCCCTATTGAGCTTGTGTCTTGGATTTAAAGGATTCCGGTCACTGTGTGTGTGTGTGTGTGTGTGTATGTGTGTGTTTGAGAGAGAGAGAGAGCACACACACGAGCCAGGCAGTGGTGGTGCGTTAATTCCAGCGCTCTGGAGGCCGAGGCAGGCGGATCTCTGTGAATTCGAGACTAGCCTAGTCTACAGAGCGAGTTCCAGGACAGTCAGCTGTTATACAGCGAAATTCTGTCTCAAAAACAAAAACAAACAAACAAAAAAGTGTGTGCATGTCCTACAAATCTCTTCTTGAAAACAGCTTTAGAGTTCCTTCATTCCTCACATACACAACAAGGGCCTGGTGTTGCCCTTTGTCCCTCCCCCAGTTGCCTGGAACCTGGCAGCGAGAATCCATCCAACAATTAATTATGTTGTCCAATCTGTAGATCCCGGGAACTGATGAATGGAGTGGACACTAGGACCCAGAGAACAACTCAGGCACAAAGCCTCCCCCCCCCCAGCTGCTTCCTGCGTCTCAGGCCTTCCTGCGGCCTCGGCCTCCTCCCCCGCCCCTCTTCCCCTCCATCCTCTTCCTCCTCTTCCCGTTCTCCCACTCTCTCCGGTGGGCCTGGCCGATCTGGTGGAGGGAGCCCTCCTACCCTTCCA
Organism: Dicrostonyx torquatus; assembly: GCA_028555095.1. Taxonomy (NCBI): domain Eukaryota; kingdom Metazoa; phylum Chordata; class Mammalia; order Rodentia; family Cricetidae; genus Dicrostonyx; species Dicrostonyx torquatus. Next base: position 1,026,634 of record JAQHUG010000027.1, read on the forward strand.
TTCTTGGTGTGTGGGTTTTGTGGGACACTAACCCATAGCACGTGCAAAAGAGCTCAACGCGTGGGGGGGGGGATGGGACGTGGGGAAACCGCCTGGGAACCCTAAAGATTGGGATGGGGGAGGAGCCAAAAACCACTGGACTGGCTCCCTAGAGTAGTGTGCCAGCAGAGGGAAGATTTTGGCTCTCATGTGGAGCCGGACCTCCGGCTTTCAGATGCCCCCGGTATTTTTGCACAGCAGGCAGGAGACTTATCCCTCCCCAGTTCTGCACTTGGGGCATTTGTGCAGGGTAAAGAAACCATCCAGGTCCCTCCTTACCTTCTGACCCTTTTTTAGAAGCCCTCTTTCCTGAACAAGCTTTAGGACTTGCTCCCAAATTTAAGTCTGGGATTTGAACCCTCCACCTTCCCCCGACTATGGCAGTTGGTTTTGTGTGTGTGTGTGTGTGTGTGTGTGTGTGTGTGTGTGTGTGTTTTCTTTGAGAAAGAAGTATCCTACACTGGCTTGGCACTAGCCTTCATAGCCAAGGATGACCTTGAACTTCTGATCTAACCGCCTCTACCTCCTGGGTGCTGGAATTACAGGCTTGAATGATTACTCCCTGAGTGTCTGATTATCTAACCCAGGGCTTCCTGCGTGCTAGACAGGCACTCTAGCAACTGAGCTCCCACTGTGGTAGTTGGGCAAAGACCTGCTGCTCACCCCATTGCTAGCTGGGAATCTGAGCAGAGTGTCCTTACAGCTCCCAGCTCCCGTGTGGATTGGAGGAGGGCGCAGGCCCCTGAGTGTTCTGCCCAGAATCTCCCACACCCTTTGTGGTGAGTCATCTTAGCTGTTCCAGCCCAAGGGGTCTGTGCCCACACTGGGGGGGGGGAAGCAGGTGGAAGGAGGGGTTGAGAACCAGCTGTTGGCGCCTTCCCCCAACAACCTTAGCCGCAGAGAAATTTAAGGTGAACTGGACTTAAAATAGGTACCTCCAGGTCTCCCTTGTCTGGAGATTTCTCAGAGTGAGACCCCTTTAAGGGATGTGAGAAAGCAAAGTGAGCATGGAGCTTGGGTGATTGAGGCTAATAAACAGAGATGGATACTTCCAGGGCTCCTAGATGCAACACCCAAGCTGGGATTTCAGAAGTTTTAAGGGGAGCCACTTTTTCTTTTGAGACTGGGTTTCTCTGTAGCTTTGGAGCCTGTCCTGGAACTAGCTCTTGTAGACCAGGCTGGCCTCAAACTCACAGAGGTCCGCCTGCCTCTGCCTCCCGAGTGCTGGGATTAAAGGCGTGTGCCACCACCTCCTGGCAGCCACTCTTTCTTTCCTTGGAGTCATGCACCAAATAATCTGCCCATGAGATGGGTGGGGCACCCGTGTCACGGTGTAACTTCCATCCTGTCCCTGCCATCATGTTCACCCATTCCCACCTGTTTAGCATCCCAGGATAATTTAAAACATTGGGTCTCCCCAGGGCCCATGTGGAGGAAACTTTGATGTCATGGCCACCGTACTTGGTGGTCTTGGGATGGAGGTTTCTTCCATTCCTTGGATTTGTATGGGGGTGGAGGTGGAGTGGTTCCCCAAGTGGAGCCAGGGTTCAGGGCTTGACTGTATCACTTATGTCTGTGTGACTCTGCAGAAGTCACATATCTCTTATGCTCTGAGGGGGTAAACTGAGGCCTGGGAGAGTGGCCAGCAGCTGGGACGCCTATGACCAGGGGCAGGGGAAGAGAAGCATTCCCAGCAACGGCTAAACGTGGGAACTGCAGCAGACAGCCATAATGCTCCCTCTCTCCTGGCCAAGTCCTTCTTGTTTTCTTACACCCCATCTGATGAGGGACCTCTGGGAAGGTGCTCTTGGAGGATCATGCCTGGAGGCCTGCTGGCTTTAAATGCCAGGTGTCACAGCAAAGATGGTGATGAAGACGGGTGGGGAGAACCCGATGTACGATAAGTTCCCAGCCTTCAGCACCCTGGGTTCAGGCCTGGGCCGGGTGCCAAGGCTGGCTGCTCTTCCCAGCCCTGGGCCTTGGAGACAACTTCTGAAAGTAGGTTTTGTTGTTTTTTTTTTTTTTTTCCCCTGGCTACTGACATCAGAGAAGAAGCTGCCCCTTTGTCTGGTCTATGGTAAGTCCATAGTACTCACCCCAATTCCTCTGTGTTGTTGGCCAGGGCCTTGAGCTAGTACTGGGATCCAAGGAGGATATGCTTGTGTTCCCACACTTCCAAATAGGAGTGCTCAACTCCAGCATGGCATTGCCTGAGAGGGTTTAGAGTCCCTTGAGTAGCCCCGTCACAGGGGACAAGAGTGAGTGAGCGGTGGTCCACAGTTCTAGAGACCCGGCTAGGGTTCTACAGGTCTGGATTGATTTTTGGCTCCTCCCATTTTCTAGATGGCCTTGGGCTAGTCATTTTAGATTCCTTAGTTGCTAACATGCTCAACTTGAAAGGTCTGAAATCTTCTGACCATGGATGACCCTGGGTGTCTCCCACTTCCAGTGGAGCACAGAATAAAACAGGGCTTTGAAGTCAGGCCATTTTTGTTAGAACCCACAAGCTGCCACTTCCAAGCTCAAGGACTTGGCCAGATTTCTTCATCTGTAAGCCAGAGACAATACACCAACTTCAAGGAGCCGCTGAGGGCACTAAATAGATCCTGAATTCGGAAAGCACAGAGGTGCTCAGAGTGTGGGCTGTCCCCGACTGCACGTGTACTGGAGCATGTATGGGGGCTGCACATGCAAGAGTGTGGGCAGGTGTGTGGCTGAGAAAGAGCACCGGCGCCTGCAGCTCAAGTCTGTTTTCACGAGACATTGGGCCTCTGCTTTCTTCTCAAGGTCCCTTACATGAAATTCTGGTATGTAAGCATTTCTGCCCATGACTTCTCCAAGTCTTTCTGAATCGTGTCTTTTTTCTATGGTGGAGAATGAACCCAGGGCCTCACGCAGGACTAGTAAGTTTTCCATTGCTTAGCTACATCCCCTGCCCCGAGGTCGTGTTTTAAAGGTGACCTCCCTTCTAAACTTCTGAAGGTGTCTCTTATTCCTGCCTCTCAGTGTGCCTCAAGTCTCTGTTGCACCTGTAGGAGAGGAGCTCTGGGGTCCTTCTTCTCACAGCTGGGAAATTGCTACTGCCTGTTTTTTTTTGTTTTGTTTTTTTCTGGCTGCTGGCTTTCTTCCCATCAGTCTCACACTGTACTGTAGCACCCCTTGGAAAGTTCACATGCTTCTTGGAGACAAGGGAGGCATCAGTGTGCATGAGTGCGTGTGTGTGTGTGTGTGTGTGTCTGTGTGTTGGGGGTAGGGGAAGGGATGGGACACAGCAAAGATTTCTCCAAATCCTCAGTTGCTTTAAAGGAAAGCCTATATTTAGCTGGGCTTAGAGGAGCCTGTAAATATGTATTTTGCAACGTCGTAGATGTAGCTATGGAGCTCTAGAGACATGCAGAGAGGTCAGGGGTAAAAAAAAAAAACAGGAAAGATTAGGCAATATATTTGTCATCAGCAAATCCAAGGAGTTTCTAATGTCTGCTCCAGCTGCTAAGAACTCACATTTCTGTGTTTTTGATGGCTACTATTTTTCATGTGTAAGGAAGAGACAACTTCCAGAGTCATCTTTTCCCATAGGCCTTGCCCCTCAACCCCCGTCTCCTGCCCAACTGGCTCCACCAGGCTCTGCTGGGCTCCTATGGAGCCTGGCACTGGTGCAGTGCCCAGAATGCCAGCTTTTGCTGCTCCCCCTTAGCCCCTTGCTCTTCAAGTAACCTGGTGGGGAGGAGGTAGCAGACGGAGATTGGAAACATATAAGCTCTCTTGTTCCTTTGGGGGTAATTCTCCTGCCTGGAATTCTTTTTGAAAAGTTTCTTAGGAAATAAGGGAAGTTCAGAAAACAGCATCACAGCAGACTTTGCAAATACCCATATTGGGTCACATATAAATGAGATTAACTTGGGAGGCTAGGGAGACTCAGTCAGTCAAGTCCTCGCTGTTCAAGCATGAGGGCTTGAAGTTCATCCCCAGAACCCAAGTGAAAATCAAGCCATGCTTGTGACCCCAGAATCTTTGGGGCTTAGAGGCCAGCTGGCCTAGCCTACTCTGCACCAGTGAGGGACCCTATCAGAAAAAACCAAAACCAAAACCAAAACCCAAACCAAACCACAAAGGTGTTTTCCATCTTCTCCAATGGAAACTCTGTCTCCAAGCATAGTAACTCCCTACTCCCTCCCCCGCTGTCCCTGGCAACCACTTGTATGTGTGTGAACTTGACTCCTCTAGGTACCTTATGTAAGCATCATACAGAAACTGTCCTTTTGTGCCTGGCTTATTTTGCCTGGTTTACATAAATTGTAGCAAGTGCTAGCCCATAATCCTACCTCTTTACCTCGTTCACATGCATTTCCATATTCATGAAGCCATAGTGTTTTCTTAGTCTTTATAACCTATGTAACAATCTATATATGCCATTTGTGCCTTTTCCACCTGTTTTTCTTTTCTTTCTTTCTTTCTTTTTCTTTTTTTGTTTTTTCCAGACATAGTTTCTCTGTGTAATAGCCCTAGCTGTCCTAGAAATCATTCTGTAGACCAGGCTGGCCTTGAACTCACAAGAGATCTGCCTGTCTCTGCCTTAAAGGTGTGCATCACCACTGCCCATCTCCACCCGTGATTTTTGACCGTGATTTTTGACAGTGGGAGGTTCTTATGTGTACTTACCTCTGTGATTTGTACATTTTAATTTCTGTTCATCTTTTTTTTTTTTTTTTTGGTTTTCTGAGACAGGGTTTCTCTGTAGCTTTGGAGCCTGTCCCGAAACTAGCTCTTGTAGACCAGGCTGGCCTCGAACTCACAGAGATCTGCCTGCCTCTGCCTCCTGAGTGCTGGGATTAAAGGCGTGCACCACCACCGCCCGGTTCTGTTCATCATTTTATCAGGTTTATAAGCCACAATGTTAGTTGTTGCCAATTCACATACCAACAGTGTTTGGGTGGCATCTGTTTTTTGCTGTCCTAAGCAGAGTTGCAATGACACATCTGGGGTTTTATCTGAACCCAATCAGGATATTACCTTCAACCAGGAAGTCTTTTGCTTGGTGGTTGAACTTTGAGCTTGGCTGTCACTGCCAAGATGTTCTCTATGACTGATGAGTCCCCATCCTTCCTCCTACCACAGCCACTGTACAAGACCCCATCTTGCCAACATTTGTGCCCCCCCTTTTTTTTCCTTGAAGCAAGGTCTCACTCTGTAGCCCTGGCTCACCTGGAACTCACTCTCTAGACTAGGTTGGCCGAAAACTCAAAGTGCTCTGCCTGCACTTGCCTCCTAGGCTGAGATTAAAGGGGAGTATTACTGTGCCCCGCTTCTACACTTCCTTTTATATGTGTGTATGTGTATGTGTGTGTGTGTGTGTGTACATGACGGGTGTGTGTACTCACATGGTGGCTAGAGGACAAGCTTGGTGTCATCCCTACCAAGGCTGTCCACTTCTTTTGAGATAGGGTCTCTTACTGGCCTGTAGCTCACTGGTTAGGCTAGACTAACTGATCAGTGAACCCCAGGATCCTCCTGTCTCCACCTCCCCCACTTTCTGAAAAATGTGAGTTCTGGGGATTGAACTCAGGTCCTCATGCTTGCAAGGGAAGCACTTTATTAATGCAGCCTGACTCTCTTGTTGGGCTTTTTACCTGTTTTTTTTTTTTTTTCTCAGTGTAGAGCATGAAAACCAGGATCTTATGCATGCTGGGTTGGTGCTTTACTACAGGGTTACAGTCCACCTGAGACTTCTTAATTTTGCTAGTCTGCTGGATATGACATAGCTTGCCTTAATGCGCATGCCCTGACTGAAGTACAGCATGTTTACTGGGCTCATTGTCCATCTGAGTTTCCTCTGGATAAATCTCTTCAATTTGTATCCTTAGCTATCCTATAGTTGCTTTTGATGAACACTATAAAAAGCCTCATGTAGGGGCAGCCCTGTCAAAATCTGAAGTGGTGGCACACACTTAACCCTAGTTCTGCAGAGGTGGAGATGGGCAGACCCCCAGGGGCTCCTCAGACAGCCTAGCTTCATCAGTAAATCCCAGGTGCCAGTGAGAGAGACTGTCTCCAAAAATGAGATAGATGATGGCTGGAGAGATGGCTCGGTGGTTGACAGCACTTCTTGCTCTTACAGAGAACCTGGGTTCAATCCTAGCACTTAGATAGTGGCTCACAACCCTCCACAACTCCGGTTTCAAAGGCCTCTCTTCTAACCTCTGTGAGATCGAGACACACATCTGTTCACAGACATACATGTGCAAAAACATTCATCCATATGAAATAAAGTAAATAAATCGGGGGGTGATGACTCCTGAGAAACAAAACCCAAGATCAACCTCTGGTTTACACACATACAAACTCATACATGTGCAGAGAGAAGAGATAAGGGGGGGGGATGATTTGAGCAAAAGGGGTTATCTTCCACATCAAGAAATCCTACAGTTGAAGCCAGGTTGGTGGTGCACATCTTTAATCCCAACACTGGGGAGACACAGGCAGACAGAGCTGTGTGAGTTCGAGGCCTGCCTGGTCTACAGTGGGAGTTCCAGGATAGTCAGGGCTGTTACACAGAGAAACCCTGCCTTGAAAAATAAATGAACTAACTTTAAAAAAATGTTAGCTTTGCTCTTAAACTGACACCTCCCCCCGTGGTTCCAAGATCATGGCCTCAACTCCAGGTATTTCACACAGGCAATGCTGTAGAGATATCCAGAGACAGAAGACAGTAGGAGCTGCCTGTCACCTTAAAGTCTCTTCCAGAGCCACCACTTCCCTACTCTCAGATAACTTTCTTTTCTTGCTTGGTGACCAGCAGTCTATAGATGCCCATGCCCAAGCCAATTGTTGGCCAGAGCAACAAAATTATTATTCTATTTTGACCAATCACAGTCAGTCCATGGATGGGGCTAGGGATGGGTCATCTGCCCCCAAAGCCTGACCACCTGACTCAGTTCAGTGGTCTATGATGGAAAGAGAGAAATGATGCTGTTTGGAATGTAGATGATATGTCTTTTCTTCTCATTCTTTTTAAAATAAAGACAGGGTCTTGCTGTGTGTGTATCTCTGGCTGGCCTCAAACTCACTATGTAGACCAGACTGGCCTCAAAACTCAAGAGAACAGCTATCTCTGCCTTTCGAGTACTGAGGTTAAAGGTGTGGACCTCCATACCTGGTCTTGGTCTGTGTTTTAAAATATTTTTAAGCAGGGTGATGGTGGTGGTGGTTCACACCTTTAATTCCAGCACTTGGGAGGCAGAGGCAGGCAGATCTCTGTGATCTGAAGGCCAGTCCAGGCTACAGAGTGAGTTTCAGGACAGCCAGGGCTACACAGAGAAACCCTGTCTCGAAAAACCAAAAGATAAATATTTTGAGTGCTGGGGATTGACTTGACACATACTAGGCAAACATTCTATCACTGAGCTACATCCCTAGCCCCTGTTTTGAGATCAGGCATCCCTGTGTAGCCAAGGCTGGCTTAGAATTCCCGTTCTTCTTCAGCATCGAGAGGGCTGATTTCTGGGAGGTCTTTCTATATTCTGAATACTAACCCTTTATCTGTTTTATGTGTCCCCAACATTGCCACCCAGGCTGTTCCTTGTCTTTTCACTTTGTTCATAATGTCATTTTTATATTAGAGGCTTTGTGGGGGGCAGTAATATAATAAAAATCTTTTCTGAATTGTGTCTCTTATGTAAGACCTGTGTCCCTTCTCTCGGATTGCCTACATTTCCTCCTAATTATTTTAAAGTTTTTTCACGTTTAGATCTTTAATCCATCTGGAATTAATATTTATGGATGGCGTAAAGAGGTTTCATATGAAAAGTCAATTGTCCCAACACTTTTTATTGAATAGACTGTTCTCTCTTGCTGAGTTGCTGCGCCACCCCCATCATAAATCAAATCCCCACATACATTTGGCTCCATTTCTGGGCACTTTGTTCTATTGATCTCTTTGTCCAGCCCAGCACCAATACCACATTGTTTTAATTACTCTCACTTTCAAAGAAAGTCTTGGTGTCTCTTTGGGGCAGGTCCACTTTCTTCTTCAGAATGGCCCAGCACTTCCTTGGCCCTTTGCTTGCTCTGTATGAGGTTTAGAATCAGACGCTTCTGTTGAGATCTTTATTGGGTATGCATGGAATCAGCTGCTACATGTGGAGAGAAAGCATGGCAGTGAGAAACCGATCCCTTCACGACATCTCTCCGTTTAGTTCATGTTAGACTATAGTACAGTGCTTCATTCATAAATATCTTGTAAGCTGGGTGTAGTGGCCCACACCTTTAGTCCTAGCACTTAAGAGGTAGAGGTAGGCAGAACTCTGTGAGTTTGAGGCCAGCCTGGTCTACAGAGTGAGTTCCAGGACATCCAGGGCCACACAGAGAAACAGAAACCCTGTCTCACTCCCCCCCCCAAAAGATAAAGCTCATCTCTTCCAGTTCTCAAACCCTGCTGCTGGGCTGCCCTTGCCAGCTATTGCTATGCAGTTGGTTATAAAAAGCTCTCTCCTGAGCTTTACAGTTTACAAAGCACTTTGCCCTCTACTTTCTTTTTTACCTCCACTTTAGGGGGGCGGATATCTCAGTGGCAATGGCCAAGGCACGGGGAACAATTCCTCTCCTTCTCTTGTAATAGAAGAAATTTGTCCAAGAACAGCCTGGCACTCCGGTTTAAACGCTCTTGGATGGTCACCCTGAGGCACCTGAAGAACTCTTAGGAAGGGGATGCGACTCAGCTGGGAGAATGTCTGCCTAGCTTGCACAAAGCCCTGAGCACTGCAGCACCACCACAGGAGACAGGATGGGGAATTCAAGGTCATTCTTAGCTATGTAGCCAGCCTGGGCTCTCCGAAACCCTTTTCACGAGTAAGACAGCACAAAAATTCAACAAGAGGGTCGGGAAGATGTACGAGGTCTTCAGACTGGTGTTCCCAAAATGTCTCTGAGGTTGGTGGGGGAAACAGAAAATGTCCTTGGAAACCAGTGTTGACAGATGATGGGTGGGTGAGGGAGGGGGGGGGGATGAGTATTATTTCCAACCACCTACCCCTACGTGAGTCCTTCATACTGAAAGAAAGTACATTTTTCTGGACAGGGAAATGGAGGGCACACGCGATAGGCTCGTGGTTTTGGGTGTCCTCTTGTAACGCTCGGCTAACGGCCGGGTCCAGCACGCATGCCCCTTGGTGGTACTTTCCCAGCCTGGACATAGGCGCTGCGCAGGCCTCGCTCATCCCAGCTCTCCACTCACAGCTCAGCCCTTGCGTTGCGCAAGCGCAGGGAGGGTTGGAGCCGGTAAACGCGCCCTCTCGTGGTGGACTGACCCAGTTGCATTCTTTGTTGTTGCTCTGGGGGCGGGGAAGAGGAGGGAGAAAGATGTGGGTGGAGTCTGGGAGGCAGAAACGAGAATAAGATCTCAATGATGAGGATGCCTTTCCTTTGTCCCTCACAAAGACGTATAATATGCGTTTCGGATGCAGATAAAGAAATATTCTCCTTAGAGATCAAAAGGGAGACTAGAATAGAACGAGACTGTTGGGGAGATGATGCTTCCATTCATGCATGCATTCATTCATTCATTCAACAAACATTCTTTGGGTTAGACAGATGGCATAGGAAGCTGGGGAAATGGTCGCTGATGTGGGGGTGGGGGTAAGGGTGAGGAAAGAGACTCTGTTAGCAAAGAGCAGGACTCGGTGGCGGGGGGGGGAGGGGAGCAGGGGGAAATTCCAACTGAGCTTACAGGGATGAAGCTAAGAGAGGCAGAGACCTGACCCATGCCGGATCACATGCTGTATCTGATGAGGATTAAATAAACAAATTAAAGGTGGAACACCCTGAACACCAGGAGGGATGCTGTTTGTGATGGATTGAAGCAATCTAATATGTTTAAATGTAATGATTATGCTACTAGCGAAAACAAAGATGCTAATTGGCCACAGTTTGGAGGATGCTGGGGAATAAACCCATTATTTTTAAACCACCCTTTCCTATTATGGACTGTATGTACCACCTGGGCAATTTCTCTATCTTGCTATATTCCAGCTGATGAAAGAGAGTGGAGGAGAGAGTATTACCATTTTGCAAGACAGAACAACAAAAGCTGTAATGCTGATGGCACATACCCAGCCTCTCGATGAAGAGCCTGTCCCCATCTATAAAGTGGGCTTGTAGAAGAAAGAACCTCAGTATGACCCCATCTCCAGACCCAACTATACAGAAGATAACTGTGTCCAGAGAATTCCATTTATGAATGGTGCGAAGGTGGGAGGGACATGGTAGAAAACCAGGGAGATGCTCTCAGCAAATCAAGGGTGTGAGCAATTGCAGAACTGATCTGACTTCTTCATAGGAGAGAGGGCAAGAGAAAGAAGGGATGAAGGAAGGGAGGGAGGGGAGCACGGAGGGATGCAAAGAAGGAAAAGAGGAAGAGATGATGGAAAGCCTATAAAAATGCAGAAATATTTAAGTCTACCAACCACTTAAAGTGTATCCACCTATTTATATCCTAACGCAAACAAATACTTTGGTTTAAAAAAAACTAAAATATGTATGGGTGTTGTGATACACCGCCTGTAATCCCATTTGGAGACGGAGGCAGGAGAGTCATGACTTCTAGACCAGCCAGAGTTTCAAAGTGAGACTGTGTCTAAAAGACAAGCCAAACAAAACCTGATGAGGCAAGTTCCAAGGCATGAAGCTATAGTCCCAGGTATTTGGGAAACTGAGATGGGGAATCCTTTAAGCCCATGAGTTTAAGGTCAGTGTCTTATAGAATAAATAAAGATGAAATTTATGAGAGAATAGAAATTCAAATACTGGACATTTGATAACTGGTGGTCCTTTGTGATTGTGTTTAGAGAGAAAGCATCATTATCTTTAAAAAATATGTACTGAGATATTGACAGATGAAATTAAATAGGAGAGGGGACCTGGGAGACACAGACAGGAAGAGACTGGCCAGGAAATGAAAGCTGTTTGAGCCGGATAATAGATACATAGGGTCCGTTTTATTATTTTGTGCGTGTTCAAAAAATATTTTTTCCAGGCTGGAGAGATGGCTCAGTGGTTTGGAGTACTGACTGCTCATTAAGCGGGTCCAGTTTGGTTCCTAGCACCTATGTGGCATCCCACAATTGTCTATAACTCCAAGACCTGACACCCTCACACAGATGTACATTCAGGCAAAGCATCGATGTACACAAAATAAAAATAAATTATTAAAAATTTTAATTTAGTGTATATATAGGTGTGAGTGTATGCCACACTTATCAGGATTCCCTGGAACTGGAGTTACAGGTGATTGTGAGCTTCCTGTGTGGGTGCTGGAAACCGAATTCAGATCTTCTGAAAGGACAGCAAGTGCTCCCAGCCTGAGCTATCTCTCCAGCCCTCCCTTTTTTCTTTGAGACAGGGTCTCACTATTTAGCCCTATCTGGCCTTGAACTTACAGAGGTCTGTCTGCCTTTGCCTCCTTCATGCTGGAACTAAAGGAGTGTGCCTCCACACTCAGCGCCGGTTTCCTAAAAATAAAATAAAGATTTTTTCGAACAGAGCTTAAGGACTCTGCAGCATCTTTCCAGTCCCTAGATCCCAACAGGCTGAAGGTGTTTTAACTCAGCAGCTGTGACCTGGGAGCTTTGGGGGCCTCCGGTGGATTCCTGGGACAGTCCCTGGCTCTCTTGAATGGGGGTGTTCTTGGGGAAGACCGGAAGAGAAATGATTGTAGCTTTTCTGTTGGGTGAGGCTGGGCCTCTGAGGGCTTGTGTTATTGTGAGTTGGTAGCACTGGGGCACACTCTGCCTTAACACAGTTAAGGGTGTGAGCGAGTGGCTTCAAAAATAGCAATAAGTCATCTGGGGAGGGTGTCACACGGGAGGCAGGGGCAGGGCAGGGCCATCTGCCAGCTCTGTGCCCCGCCCACACTCAGTACCTTCCTCCAAACCCCTCTCCTCTCTCCTCTGTCTTGGAGAAGGCAGGAGATGGCAAGGTGACCTGGGGACAAACTCCTGCCTGTGAGCTGAGTGGATGCTGACTCTGGAAATTTTGTGACTCTCCAGGGACAAGCAGGGTGGTCAGGTGGGAAGAAAGATGGGACAAGGGCAAAACTTGCCCACTAGTCACCTGAATGCAAGCCTGACCCAAGACAGGTCCCAGACATCCTTAGGTGTTCATGGTGAGGCGAGGTAAGTAACACGGGAGGCTTGGAGCCATGCCTGCAAAGACCGTGGGATGCTGGTCGTGATGGGGGGGCTGTTTCTTCCTCAGTGGTACCATCAAATGCATCAAGGAAGGAGCTGGACCCAGGGCTGCTCACTTTCTGAGCATTCGCTCAGCCTCAGCATGGCTTTGGAGGAAGTTAGAAACCTACAAGGCCTCAGTAACATCTGCTACAGTAACGTCTGCCTCGTGGCATTGCAGTGGGTAGGGGATGGGTTAGTGCACACAGATGCATGGGAGCCTTTTGACACAGACACTAATAGGTCAGCTGTCCTTCCTACCATCACACCAGCCCCAGTCAGACAGGATTGTCTCATCGCTGTATGATATAGGTGGCTGAACACATGCTGTCATTGGTGTTTTTGTGGATTCTCCACAGTGGTGCCCAGAGGCCAGCACTAATCATGCAGTGTACAGTCGTGGACACAGGCCTAGAGAGGGAGAATGACTTAAGACCATGTGTGCAGGAACTGTCAAGCTGAGCCAGAGAGCTTCTCCTCTGCTTACCTGTCCCCTCCTGGCTGGTGCCATCTGGGTTCTTTCCATCCAGGCCTTCACATGGGAGATGCTTGGTCTGGGGCCCGGCCTGGGGAAACTGTTAAGGAAGCTGTCAACCAACCCCCCACATTTACTAGTTGCTAGACCCCATGTCCAGTGCAGGGATAAAATGGTGGTGAGATGAGGAAACCAGACCACCTGTTCCTCACCACAATCCTGTGAGGCTGAGTTGACACAGAGATGTGTGTGTGTGTGGGGGGGGTGGCTGTGTGCACCTGCACACGCGTATGTGTAGACTCAGCCATAAGCAGCCAGCTTAGAAAGAGGAGGGACAGGAAAAGGCTTCAGGGAGGAGTGGTCACGTCGTGCAGTCTGGTTAAAGTCTGTCCAAGGGACAAGGCAGGAAGGGAATACCAGGCAGTGGGAAGAGCTTGGATGGATGCCAGGAGATTAAGAAGACATACTAAGCTAGGCAAGAACAGAGGGAGGGCCAGAGCCTGGGGACATATGGGGGTGAGGGTGGGGTTCTAGACAAAATGGTCAGATAGAGGAAGGGCCGGAAAGTCATCGACTGGGCGTGAGTTGGGAACTCAAGGGCAATGGGAGTCATTGAGATTTTTAAAAGGGGGTCAATCTGGAGAGATGGATCAGTGGTTAAGAGCATTAGCTGTTCTTGCAAAGGACCTGGGTTTAGTTCCCAGCACACACATGCTGGCATTACTCTAGGTCCAGGGCATCTGGTCCCCTCTTCTGATCTCCATGGCGCCAGGCATGCATGTCATTCATAAACTTATGCAGACAATCACTCATACACACAAATTCAAAATAAACCTTAAAAATTCAAGGGAGAAGCCCAAGGAGCCAGATTGGTGGCTGAGGAGATGGCTCAGTAATTAAAAGCATGGGCTGCTTTTCCTGAAATCCTGAGTTCAATTCCCAGCACTCACGTGGCAGGCAGCTCACCATTATCTGTAACTCCAGTTCCAGAGTATCGAATGTTCAATTCCCTCTTCTGGCCTCTGGGAGGCACTCCATTCAGGTGGTGCACAGACAAACACGCAGGAAAAACATACAATCACAGAAATAATAAAATAAAAAGAAACAAGTGCGGAATAATAATCAAATATATAATATTGTTTTTCTTTTTTTTTTCTTTTTGGTTTTTTGAGACAAGGTTTCTCTGTGTAGCCCTGGCTGTCCTGAAACTTACTTTGTAGATCAGGCTGGCCTTGAACTCACTGAGATCCGCCTGCCTCTGCCTCCAGGCGTGCACCACCACCACCTGGCCAAATATATAATATTAAAAAAAGAAACACACACAAAATAAAGCCCACTGTAGTCACCAGGAAACAACTAGGAGACAGTGTGTGTGAGGACAGCGCTTACCCCAGATTCATTGCTCACTCTGAGAATGGAAGGAGTTGGTACTCTGGGAAGGCTCTGTTCTCAGCTGCTCTGACACACCTCCTCCCCCTCCCTGCCCCTCCCTCTTCTGCTCCAGCCCCTGTCTCTGTCACTCAAAGAACTGGCTAGGCTGGGCAGCTATGGCAGCAGCACTAACTTGGATTCCTCTCCTTCTAGGCAAGTTGGGGATCTTTTCCGGGGGAGGGAGAGAATGAGGGGTAGAATTTAGAGGTCATGAGGTAGAAGAGTAGGGGATCCTCAAAAGAAGGGTTTGGGGTGGGTGAAGTAGGACCTAGAGGGTTTTGGGGAGTGGGTAATGATAAGCCACTCAAGGATCCAGGGGCTGGGAGCTGATCTCTGGATAATAGGTAGTGGAAATTTTGAGGGCAGAGGTGTCCTAGAGCCCTGAGTGAGCATGAGAGGACAAGGGAAGAGGGTTGTGGGCCCTTTAATGAGCTGACTGGGACATTACTTCTGGCAGACCAGGCTAAATTTGGCATTAAGAGGGAAGGCGGAGGCAGCCTAGGCAAGTCCACTTTGCTGGGCTCCTATTGGCCTACATTGCAGGCCCTGTTCTGTGTTCTTCTCTGGGAGTTGGGGTCCTTAAAATGGCTACCCTTCTTCTGAGGGTGTTTTCTACCCTGAGCCTCCCAGACATTCAGCATGGGGTTCTTTCCCAAGTAACCTGAACACATACAGCTTACCTCTTTCTCAGCCAAACATTAGTCCCCTCCCGCTGTGGACTTAACCATGGAGTAGAAAGATGCCTGGGGTCCCTTCCATGAATCCAAAGCCAACAAAAGTCTGGGGCTTGTCATGCTCTAACATATGAAGCAAAGCAGGGCCCGCAGCCCACCGCTTGGAGGCAGCCAGGAACCCTTAGCTCTCAGCACATCAGGAGCACTGTGGGGAAGGGAGCTCACCCCCTATCCATGACTGAAGCTGTGTGTTTGGGGCTTATGGGGTCCCCATAGGTCTGGCAGGGTTGAGAGACACCAATGCCCAGCAGACAACCTTATACCCACTCGTGGGTCGTGTTTTTGTGCATCCCTTGGAACATGCCACCTTCCTGCGCCTTCCAGAACACATTGGTGAGAAAGGGACCAGATGGGCTGGAGTGTGCCAATCCAGATCTCCTGTCCTGTATCCAGTTTCCAATCCCCTCCTGTTTCTCCCATCAGCGGTGCCACCTACTGTCCGACTCACCTACCAGGCCCACCTTCAGGGACATCCAGACCTGCCCCGGTGGCTGCGCTACACACAACGCAGTCCCTATAACCCTGGCTTCCTCTATGGTACTCCCACTCCAGAAGATCGTGGACGCCAGATCATCGAGGTGGCAGCACAGAAATATCCTGGGGGTGGCCACTGGGGCCTCCTAGGGCTGGCCCTGCCAGTGGGGCTGGGTGTTTATGCATGTTTATTTACATATAATTTGCATACGCTCCATTTGTGCCAGCTTCCCCTTAGCCCCACTCCTCAGCCCTCCTTCCATTCCCCCAGGTCACAGCCTACAACCGGGACACCTTTGACACCACTAGACAGCGACTGCTGCTGCTGATCGAGGACCCCGAAGGTACCTCCGTTCCTATCCCGTTTCTCTATTGGTGCCAGTCTTGAAGAAAAAGTGTTGGGAAGCAGTGGGGAGCAAGGCGTCCTGGAGAGGGCGCACCAGGGCCGACGTGACGTTGATAGCTCGAGGCAAGGAGCTCAGGATTGAGGTCTGTGCTTAGCAGTGTAACTGAGCTGCGGGTCCCAGGCTGCAGCGTTGGAGGAAGGGAATGGAAGGCCTATGCTGTATACAGGCTGTTGGGGCAGAGGTGGTGTGGGGAATGTGGGAAAGCTTGCATGAGGTTTAGGAAGCACCTGGGGAACTGAGCACAAGGTGGGGTGCAATTGAGTTGCCGACTTGGCGTCCTCAGGTCCCCGGTTGCCGTACCAAGCCGAGTTCCTGGTACGCAGCCATGATGTGGAAGAGGTTCTGCCCTCCACACCTGCCAGCCGCTTCCTCACCGCCTTGGGGGGACTCTGGGAGCCAGGGGAGCTCCAGTTGCTCAACATCACTTCTGCCTTGGACCGTGGAGGTCGTGTCCCTCTTCCCATTGAGGGCCGGAAGGAAGGGTAAGGGAACAATCCAGGAAGGCTTCCTGGCTGACTAGGGAGGGAGTGGGCAAAAAATACCCATCTCCCTGATTTCCGGATTACCACTGTGGCATACCTTGGCTGTGGTCATCTCCTCTTTTTGCTTCACGCCAGTGCCCATTTCCTTCACACCATCTCCTTCTTGGGCTCAGACCCTCATTACCCTGAACTCTGAACTTTCCGGCACCCCATGAGGACATATGAGATCCATCTGTTAAAAGTAATTTCTGGGGTACATAAAGAGTGGGGTGTTCTGACTTGGTCTCAGGTCTTGGAGGCTGTGACTTCTTCCACCAGGCCCTGATGTGCCTCCCACGGGACACCCCTATTCCACACTCGGCCTTGCCTACTGTCAGGACACTTTCGCTGGCAGAAGGGTGCTCTACCCACTTCCACTATGCTGACAATGGCTTCTTTCTGCCTCAGGGTATACATCAAGGTGGGCTCTGCCACGCCCTTCTCCACCTGCCTGAAGATGGTGGCATCACCTGACAGCTATGCCCGTTGTGCCCAGGGACAGCCTCCATTACTGTCCTGCTACGACACCTTGGCACCCCACTTCCGTGTTGACTGGTGCAATGTATCTCTGGTGAGGAGGGATCCTGGTTCTAGGGTTTGGGTTTAGGGTATAATCCTCACAAGTTCTGTGTATGATTTCTCTAGCCCAGATTTTTTTCTCTGATATGGTCAGTTTGGGTCTCAACCTCAGTCTGTGGTCTCTGTCATAGACACACACACACACACACACACACACACACACACACACTCACGCACGCACGCACGCACGCACATGCACACATATGAAGTTCTGTTTCTTGCCACAAGAGGACGACAAAGCTTGCAGTCCACATCTGGACTCTCCAGCTCTGAGTCCCAGATCTGCTCAGCTGAACAGACAGCTAAAACTCCCAAGAGTTCCTAAGTTCAAACTCCAGCGAGGTCATCCATGTGACAGCTCTGTCTGCTTCCAGAGGAGGTACCACCAAACAAGGCTGCCTGCAATAAGGGGTTCATTGCGGCTCTTAGTGATGTTTCAAGGGACACTAGTGATCCTGACTCCCTGGCTGGAAATTGTTGGTGTATTCTGCTCCTGGGAACCAGCCCAAGGGGACTCCAGCAGAGCTAAGTAGTAGCACTGGTCATTGACAGCCTACTGAAGGTTGTGTGCTGGGCTAGATCCCCAGTGTGTTTCACCACCGTGATTCAGGGCAGGAGTAAGCACACTATCATCACTCTGATTTCAACAAGGAAACCATGTTGAGGTAATTCACCCCGGTGAAGCACTAGCCTGACTCAGAGTTCAGAGTCAGGCAAGTCCAAACCTAGCACCAACACTAACCATTGCACCTCCCTGCTTCTCCTAGAAGTAGCTTCCCTGACCCCGCATCCAGTGTTCATCCTGTAGTCACATGGGCTAGGGGAGCCAGGCAGGCAGGAAGGTCTGTGGTTACATGGGGTTGATAGGTTGGTAGTTGCCACATCTCCTGTGGGACAGTGTCTCTGAGTCTACTGAGCTACTCCTGGGTCAGCTCTTGCCTCTACTACACAGGTGGACAAGTCAGTGCCGGAGCCCCTGGATGAGTTGCCTACTCCAGGTGACGGGATCCTGGAGCATGACCCATTCTTCTGTCCACCCACTGAGGCCACAGGCCGAGACTTCCTGGCAGATGCCTTGGTCACTCTCTTGGTGCCCTTGCTGGTGGCTCTACTGCTCACCCTACTGCTGGCTTACATCATGTGCTGTCGGCGTGAAGGACGGTGAGTGTGCCGGTCAGGGAGGGCAACGGGCTGGTGCATCTAAGGGACCACTCTGGGACTGGGGAGCCATACTTCTCAGGGAATGGGATTCTCAACTATAAGAAGAATGTGGGGTCCCTTTTCTAGGTAGGGGGGATCTAGTCCTGTCTGGCTTGGAACTAGGGGGCATTCTGAATATATGGACATGGGATTCCTACATGGGAGCTCTTGGGACACCATGGAGCAAAGCCAGACCGGTTACTAAACTCCCCAACCCCCATTTTTTCCCACAGGCTGAAGAGAGACATGGCCACCTCTGAGTGAGTAGAGCAAAGTTGGGGGGCTGGATAGGGGCCCCCCTTGGACTGTTGTATTGAACCCTTCACTCTATGAGCAACAATGACCCCTCAGCCTTGACCCTGAACAGGCTGAAGGCTAAGTCCATGTCCTGACCTTGTCCCCCTGTGTTCTGATCATAGAAGAGGCTATTGTGGCCTAGGGGAAGGGGACTTGCCACTGTACATAGGAAAGGACTTAGGAAGTGAACAAAAGCTCCCAGTATGTATTCCTTTTCCCCTCTCCTTCTCATTGGCTTCCTTTCTCCTTCCTGTCCCTTTCATTCTTTGCTCTCTCTCTTCCCTGTTCTCTATCTCCCTCTCCTCCCCAATCTCCCTCTTCCTCACCATCTTCCTCCCTCTCCCTCTCTCTCCCTTCTTCCCTCCTTCCCCACTGTGAACCAGACACCTGGCTGGCCTCTGATTCTCCATGGGTTAAGAGGAAGTGACTGGCCTAGTTAATGGCAGCAGATAATTTAAATCCAACCATATCTTTCCAAACCCATCATATTCTGCCCCAGATTCCTCCTATCCATGGCTTCCTCCCCTACTCTGTGCCCCTCAGCCCCTGGCCTAATTTTCCTACCCTCTGAACCCCAAAGATTCCAGAAGACAATTGTGAAATAAGTTGGGCTTTTATTTCCACTTTACTGAGCGTGTGGCAAGCCTGGCGACCTGCCTAACCTGCCTTATTAGTGGCGGCGGCCTTTGGCCACCCTACGAACTCCCTTGAAAAGCCCATTATGGCTCTTTCTGGAGCCTAGTAGTGACTGGCGTGGTCCAGACCTGCGCTGCCCAGGCTTCTGCCTCCGCTGCTTCTGCTGCCTCCGCTGGCGTCTCTTGGCCTTGCTCTTGGACTTGAAGGCTTTCTTCTTGCCCAGGCGGAAAGAGCCTGAGGCACCCTTGCCAGTCACCTGCTTGAGCATGCCTTTCTGCACTAGATTCTGGAGTGCACGCTTGAAGCGCCAATTGTTACGGGTCATATTGTAGCCTGTGGTGGTCACAGCTTTCTTCAAGGCAGCAAGGGACACACGGCTGTGCACCCCTTTGTTAGATACAGCCCTCAGAATCACCTGAGACATGCTGGGTTTTCGCGGGATTTGAGGGCTGGTGTGGGGCTCAGTCTCACTCTTGCTTGGGTCCCCTGATGTGCTGGCATCTTGGTCTACAGCCACCGCAGCATTTGGGTCTGCAGGTGGTGACACCAGAGACGTGTCTCTCTGCATCTCTTCCGGGGGTGGCTGAAGGGCGTTGGATGCTAGGACCTCCAGGGTGGCGGCTGGAAGTATCCACTGGATTACTCTCAGTAGTGGGCGAGCTGTGTTCTGACTTCTGCTTCCCTCAGAGGCTCCTCTGTAGGGGTCTGGGCCACACCTGGGTGGCCAGAGGGAGGACCGAGGATGATCACCCACGGTTGGCCTCAGCAGATTTGTGCTGTGGGCTCAGGGACTGGTGAAATTATTTCTGTGGTGATCTCAGGGGGCCATTGTGAGGTGGGCAGAATCCTGTGGGAGTCATAGTAACCCCATTGTCTCTTCTTAGGAGGATCAAAGGCATCAGATAGTGGGGACATCTGATGTGCCAGATACCCTCCAGAGGGGGGGATCTCGCTGGATGAGTTCACACAGGGAATGCCCATGCATATATGCACATTTCTGAACCGATTCCAGACACTTGGAATCCTCATGTTTGTTTATTTATTTAGCGGTGCTGCGCATGGAATTCACGGTTTCACACACACTAGGCAAGTGTCTAACTACTGAATTATATCCCCAGCCCAACTCAGTTTTAAATCCACCCTTTAATTGCCAACAGCCTCTACTTTGTGTCTCTAAGTGAGAAAAATACTAACATTTTATTTTTGTTATTTTGAGACAGGGCCAACTTTGGGGAGGCAGTTTGAGACAGGGTTTCTCTGTGTAGCCCTGGTTGCCCTGGAGTTGACTCTATAGACCAGCCTGGTTTTGAATTCACAGTGATCCACCTGCCTCTGCCTCTCGAGTGCTGTGACTAAAGGTGTGCACCATCATTGATAGCAGAAACAGGGTCAAACTATATAGTCCTTGATGGGTAGGAATTCACTGTATGCCTGGCTGGCCTCAAAGTTACAGTGATCCACCTGCCTCTGCTTCTGGAGTGCTGTGTGTGCCACCACGCCTGGATACATTTATTAATTTTATTTATTGAGGTAGAATGCTGGCCTCAATATACAGATGAAAATAACCTTGAACTTCTGGTTGTACTGCCTTCACCTTCCTGGGAGCTAGAAATTACTGTGCCGCCATGCAGTTTACATGGTGCTGGGATTAAGCACAGGGCTTCGTGTGTGCTGGGCAAACATTTACCAACGGAACTCTTCCAATACATTTAAAACATAAGAATTATAATTTTACTTTTCAAAGGAGAATATAGTTCTCAGAGTAAAATGCAGTTCCTTGGCTTATGTAAATTAATCTCCCATACGAAACTGTTAAATGCTCTCAGACTGGGCCTAGTGGCCCATGCCTATAATCCCAGCACTGTAAGAGGTGGAGGCAGGAGGATCTCCCATCTAGCTTCCACTGGAGGCCCTTCTGGGTTCCATGGAAGCCTGTCTCAAAACCAAAAAGAAAAAACAAAGGGTTTGGGTTTTGTTTTTGTTTCTTGAGACAGGATCTCTTTGGCTGTCCTGGAGCTCACTTTGTAGACCAGGCTAGCTTTGAACTCACACAGGGTTCCTCCTGCCTCTGCCTCCTGGTGTTGGGATGAAAGGTGCGCTGGGCTTTCTGCTGTATTTGTTTTCACTTTATAGATCTCGTCCACTGAGATCAATAATTCTGGCATACATTTTGCAAGGAGGATTTGTATAACTTTTTCGTAGCCTGTGCCAGATTTGGTCAGTTGCGTCGCTGGCATTGTGGCTTTCCTCTTGTGACCAGTGTTGTCGTCACTGGCCTTCCTGGTTCAGGTGGTAGCACTGATGTCAGGGGCCTGCTTCCCTCTTGACTGTAACCAATACTTTCGCCCTGTGTTCGAGCAGCCTTTGCTGGCCTGAGTTTTGTGTTGACTTAGTTCTGCCGCTTTTTAAGTGGGACACCAGTAGTGACCTTGCTGCCTGGCTGTCACCTGTATCAGATCTAACTGGTCACGACGTTCTCCACACCCCAGTGGCATCGCCCTGTGTGACTGTGTGCTGGGGGCAGAATGTCTGTTGGTGTTGTATGACCACATGTGTCTGTGGGCGTGTGTTTGTATGTAGCAGTGTTGCCTGCTCTCCCATCTGCCTGAGTACTTACACGAAAGCCCCTTGGGACGGCTCTACTGGGTTTGCTGTCTGCTCTTTTGCTCTTCTTGGCGAGATTTTCCCACCCATGCATTACCGGAGCGATGAGACCCAGATGTGGGCTGGGGGTGGGAGGAGCCTTTCCTGGCCTGGGTGACACACCTGCCTCACTGGCCCCTCTTCCACACACTTCTTGTTCTCATCTCACCACGGGCTCTCCTCCCCAAGGGATGGAAAGCTGCGTTCTGACAACTCTGTTTGTCAGATTCCACATTTAGGAGTTTAAATAACTCTGCCTAGCCGGGCAGTGGTGGCGCAT
>JAQHUG010000027.1:1055314-1090719 GCA_028555095.1 Dicrostonyx torquatus
TCATCACCCTTCACCATTAAACTTTTTTTTTTAAGGCAGGGTTTCTCTGTAGCTTTGGAGCCTGTCCTGGAACTAGCTCTTGTAGACCAGGCTGGTCTCGAACTCACAAAGATCCGCCTGCCTCTGCCTCCCGAGTGCTAGGATTAAAGGCGTGCGCCACCACCGCCCGGCCACCATTAAACTTTTAAGACACATATGTCCTACCTTCTACAACAAGTAGGGGGGTCCTGAGGGCATAGATGCCTTTGGTTCCAGGTAAGTGGGCACAGAAAGAGAGGCATTCTCACCCACTCAGGCCCCCACTGCACAGGAACACTCAGAGACTCGCATTTACTCCTTTACATCATCACCCCGGCCTCCCTGGGGTGTGCCTCCCCATTCTCCTGCTTGCACTTGGATGCTCACTCCTATTCCACACACTCCTGTCATCCTGCCTCACGCTGAGACCTCCAAGCTCCAGCTAGAAGCCCTCAGTCATTCCCCTTCGTCCCCACGCAGCTCTGTCTGTGCAAGTCTTGGAAACAGCTAGAAACAGGATTAAGAGGCTAAAGCAAGGAAGACAAACCCACCATTTTTAGGTTACAGCAAATCCTCCCAGGAGACAGCCAGGCTCAGGTCCCTCCCGAAAGGGACCAGGATTCCAAAACAGCAGCAAAAGTGAAAACTCAAAACGAAGCTTTTTCTCCGCCTAGTTTTTCCACTTGGATTTGTCTAGAATACCAGTCCCGGGAGACTCATCATCCCCACAAAGACAAAGGTGAATGTGGCAGAGCCGAGCTGGGAGCAGGTGCTGTGTCACCACACAGGGGACAGTGAGGGTCTTGGGAACAGGGTCTGGCATCTGTATTTAAGGCAGCTATGATGTCAGCGGAAAGGAGGGCTTGGGTTGGGCGCGTGATACAAAGATCTCTTTGTCCCCCTGCCCTCCTGTTCGGTACACACATTGAAACGGCAAACCAGTCCACACCATGTGACAGCCACAGTGGGGTGCCGCACACAAGGTCTGACACAAAGTGATTTGCTCATGTACATACACACATATGTACATGTGTGTACATGTAGAAGCACATGTAGATTTACGTATGCATGATGAGAGGCATGAGTTACTCCTTTGTCTAGAGCTCCGCTGCCATTAGCCCATGTGTAGTTATTAAAAGCCATTGCAGTAGTAAAAGTAAGAATTGAATTTACGAGCTACACTTTAACTGCTCGACTACCTGTCATGTCAGGAAGCTGTCATTTGCTCCCCTACCTGGCTAGTTTGTTCTTGCTTTCACACTCACCCACACTTTTCCCCAGCTCTGTACTCACACCTATGGGAGGACCTCTATCTCACCGTCTTGTCTCTCCCTGGTACCTCTGGAGACTGTGCCCAGCCCTGCACAGCATCACCTGGCCTCCGCATTGGGAAGAATGTGGTACACTAGGACCACAGGGGCATGCCAATAGTGTCTGGGTAAAGGACTGACAACGTGGGACCTCAGAGGACTGAGGTCAGCCTGTGCTTGGTAGAGAAGAGTGGAGAGGAAATATTTGAATCTGACCTTGGGGGATGAGTGGAGGAGAAAGAACATTATGGATATTATGCCAGGAATGGGAAGGCAAATAAAATGAGAAGTGGGGTATATATGTAGAAATTGCAGTCATCTCTTTTGACTGATATGACAGATGTGGGCCATGCGGGACACAATAAGCTTAGACAAATGAATAGTTGTAGCCAGGTAGGGCTCGGGTGCTGAGTTCAGAATGATGGAGCCTCATGGGGTTAGAAGGAGATAGGGACTTGCCAAAAGGAGTTTCAAGACCTGAGATACAGGGGTTTTCTGGGAAGACAGGCATCACCAATCAATGGATCTATCAGTAAATCTAATTTTGGATAATTAGTGCATGAGTGAACCTTCATTTATATTCCCTAACTTCTTTTTTATCTAGATATATTCCCTTTTTGAATTGTCCTCATATAAAGTGCAAATAATGAATTATTAAGTCATAATTAATAGTCACGAATACTCAGTGACAGTATTAATGTGCCCAATGGATGGCCTCTGTAGCACAAGAAAGGGAGGCTGAAAATGTGCTTCTCCTTTTCAAATTTGGGACCTGATTCCCTGGGTGAAGTGGGGTGGGGGCAGCCATCATCAGAAGACGTCTGCCTTCTGGATTCCCAGTCCTCCCCCTATACCTCTGCTCCCATTTCCTGAGATGAGGGGAACAACCAGTTACCATCACTCTGGGGCCTCAGGTTCTCAGGTTGGCAGAGGGGAAAGACAAAGGAAGGGAGGGAGAAGGAGGAAGAAGAAGCAAGTTTTTTGGTGGAGATAAAGAAAAAGGGTAGACATGCACAGAAGTAGGGCGGGATGGCTCACAGGCCACCCACAGTGAGCCAGCATGCATTCTGGGCACGAAGGCTTCCAGGGACCCTTGCACCTCCATTGTTTGGAGTCCTGTCCTTTCCTTAACCACAACTCTCTAAGAGCCCCAGGAGAGCCCCTGAGCCCCTTTGAGGGCAGGGCCACCTCCCTCTAGTGAGAGTAGTAGTGAGCCTGGAACAGTCTTTCCCTCTGACACTCAAGGCTCAGCAGGCCCCTTCTATACAGGGTTGCTTGTTTCTTTGGGTGAGAAGTAGGTAGAGGCCAGATTCCCCCCCCCATGTTTGACCACAGAGAAACCTAGTAAGGAGGCTCCTAGGCCTCACTATTCAGTCCCTGTCTCCTCCCCTTGGATTCCTTTGAGAACCCATGAGCCTCCCATGGATAACCCTTCCCCAGGTCTCAGGCCTGCAGCATGGAGAAGTATGGCGTTGATGGGATAGTGGGCCTGAGGTATGGGTGAACTAGGAGTCAAGGTGTGTGTGGGTGTGCCCGTGACCTGTGCACCCTGGATGGAACTGTGGTGCAAGGAGAACTAAAAGAGAAAAAGGAAAGGGGGGGGGGCTCTAAGGCACAGGAAGGGCAAGAAGAAGGTGGCCGCGTTTGGATGAGAAATGGGGGCAGAGAGAGGGTGGGAAATAAAGGCAAGCCCACCAGAGTGCTCTCCCTGGGTCCTCCCCGCCCCAAGTCCCAGGAAGGAAATTTGGAGGCCACTGCACATGTGTTGGGTCATTTCCACATGCTTTATTCCAGCAATCAAAATAATTAAAAACATCTCAAATTATTATACACATACAAAATAGGTACAGAGTCTCTTGTTTCCTCCCACCCCAGGGATAAAAACTGCTTTGTGCTTTGAAAAGCGGTGCTTTGAAACCCGGATGCAGAACAGACTAGGAGAGAGAGGCTGAGGGTAGGGTGTAGCCACAGAGGGGAGAATTTCAGGATTTCAGAAGAGAGAGAGAGAGAGAGAGCGGTCAGATTGCAATAGGCCCAGGAGCTGGAAGAGTGGAGAGAGGGTAGAGAGAGAGCAGCTGGGGCTGACACTCTCTCCTCCCATGTTACATAGCACCTGTCAGAAAAAAGAAAATTCACACGAGTCCCTATCCATTAAAAAAAAAAAGAATAAAAATAAAGACTTTGAACAAAAGGAACATTTGCTGGCCTAGGGAGCATCTCAACTTCTATAGCACCAGAGATTCCTTCCCACCCCACCCCTTCACAGAGATGTAGCACCTTTGATACCAAACTGGGCGCGCTGCCACCCTACCCCTATCCCCGCCCCCACACAGTTGCCCCGGTGACACACAAAGACAAGAACGAGGTAGTCTTTTAGCAACACAATTACGCAAGGAACAGAACGGTCTCTCCCACCCAGCCTGCACACACGTGTCCGATGTTTCCAGTCTGCTGTGACCCTGCCTGGCTCCAAACCCCCCGGAGGGGCAGGTGGCTCTCTCACCACGGCCAGGGTGTGTTGCAGAGGCCATGGAGATGCCAGATGGTTAGGCTCCTTCAAAAGTCCAAGAACCCCATGTCCTGGCAGGATTTGGAGACGCTGGGTGGGGAAGTAGGCTGGGGGTAAAGGGCCGATGGGATGTTTCAGCATTGCCTTTGGTGCTGGGCAGACAATGCGTTATTTCCTGTGTCTTTGGGGGAGACTTAAATTTGGGAGCAATGGAGGAGAGGCCCCAAGAGGGGTGGAGAAAGGAGCAGAAAAGGCAGCATTTGGGGTATCATAAGCCCAGCGGGCAGAAAGGGACTTATACCCACATAGGTCTTCAAGCAAGTGGACCAAGCTTCCTTTTTTAAAAAGTTATTTATTTATTCTTTTTTTTTTTCCTTTTTGGTAAGGTTGGATGCACTTTTGGTTTTTGGTCAAGTTCAGTTGGTCAAAGATAAAAACTAAGTTTGAGAGATGAATGCAAAGGAAAAAAATGTTTTCCAAAGTCCATGTAAAATTGTCTCCCATTTTTTGGCTTTTGGGGAAATTCAGTTTGGGTTGTTCATCTGTTTCCAGGGTTGGGGAAAAGTGGGATGGGTGGGAGGGAACCAGATTGGGGTGGAGGGAGTTTACACGAAGCAGGCAGGGCCAATGTCTAATCCGAATTCCTGGTCTGGGCCACCAATGTCCAAGGGAGCCACATCGATGATGGGCAGGCGGGAGGTCTTGGTGGTTTTGTATTCGATGACTGTCTTGCCCCAACTTCCGGTATGACTCTGGAGTGGATGAAAACAGTGGGAGGGGGTCATTACCAAGGGCAGTGATGGAGTGAGGGTCACTCTGATCTGCCAAAAGGCTAAAGCAGAAGCCCAAAGGGGTGGGCTGGCCCTGTCTGGGGGACTCACCGTGCAGCCGTCGACAAGGGTGCTGTAGGTGAAGCGGCTGTTGCCCTCTCCCCGGAGCTCGATCTCGTTGGAACCCTGGAGGAGCAGGGACTTCTTGAGATTGCCGGTCTGTTGATCCATGTAGGCCACGCTGTTCTTGCAGTGGTAGGTGATGTTCTGGGAGGCCTCGGTGGACATCAGGCGCAGGAAGGTCAGCTGGATGGCGACGTCAGCAGGATCGGAGCCCTCGCTTCCGTACTCGAACTGCGTGGGCCAGAGAGAGTAGGCAGTGGGTGACCACATGGAATTCCTAGTCCCTGACCTTCCTGCCCAAAATCTGCTAAGAAATTTCATCTCAAGTTAAAACGTAGGGCATTACTTGTCCATGGGCACCTAAGGACCCAGGATTTCTGTCTCCTGGACCAACTCTGCCCTTCCACTAAGCCGGTATTAAATCTACTCCAGGTCTTCCCTCTGCCTTCTGAGCAGGTGGCTAGGCCATCTCCTGCGAAGTGGCTCTAGGGTTCACCTCCCGTACCTGGAATCCATCAGTCATGCTCTCGCCGAACCAGACATGCTTCTTTTCCTTGGGGTTTGTGCTGATGTACCAGTTCTTCTGGGGCACAGAGGGCTGAGTGGGGAACACACAGGTCTGGCCTGTCTCCATGTTGCAGAAGACCTTGATGGCATCCAGGTTGCAGCCTTGGTTAGGGTCAATCCAGTACTCTCCTGAAGTGGGCAGGACAAGGTAGAGTCAGGAGAAGTAGGCAGCCAGCACCGTGTGGAAAGTGGGATGTGTAAAAGCATGGGGGAAGCGGCATGGTGGGAGGAAGAGGGTGGGGGAGGGGAGGCAGCTGGGGTTGGTCCTTACCGCTCTTCCAGTCAGAGTGGCACATCTTGAGGTCACGGCACGTGCGGGCGGGGTTCTTGCGGCTGCCTTCGGGGCTTCGGATGTTCTCGATTTGCTGGCTCAGGCTCTTGAGGGTGGTGTCCACCTCAAGGTCACGGTCACGGACCACATTGGCATCATCAGCCCGGTAGTAGCGGCCACCATCATGAGCCTTCTCTTGAGGTGGCTGAGGCAGGAAGCTGAAGTCGTAACCGCCACTGGGAGGACCAGGAGGGCCAGGGGGTCCAGGAGGGCCGGGAGGACCCTGTTTAAAGAGAAGAGGTCAAGGTTTCCTGGTGTTCAAGTCTCCTAGGGGATGAGGAGTCATGAGGCAGAGGATGTGGGGCTACGTACAGCAGGACCGCTATCACCGGTGCGACCTCGAGGACCAGGGGGACCAATGGGGCCGGGGAGACCATTGAGTCCATCTTTGCCAGGAGCACCAGCAGAGCCAGGGGGACCCTAGTAGTAGAAATGGTCGGAGAAAGTTGGTCAGAAACCCAAGGCAGCCCAAACTCTGGCTGAGGAGCACCCTCCGCACTGCTGACTCTGTCTAGTCCCCACTTCTGCCTTAAAGGGTGTTCTCAACTAGTTACTATGGGTGTCCTGGAAGAAGCCAGGATCAGAAGGCCAAAGGCTGTATAAGACCAAGGGTCTTTTTCTCCCCACCCTGTCTGGCCTCTGAACTCTTCTCTGGAGAACAGAGGGATGCCTGAAGGTAACCAGGGTTCCTCACGGTAACTGAGGTGGAGGACCCAAGAAATAATGGAAGGTGCAACTTACCCGGGGACCTGCAGGACCAGAAGCTCCAGAGGGACCTTGTTCACCAGGAGAACCCTAAAGGACAGAGAAAGGCAGTTCAGGGGCAGTGGGGGGTAACATGCTCCCTCATTCTAGAACTCTAGCTCCAAGTTGTCCATATGCTAAGACCACTTCCACAATCCCTGTCTGGGTACCTCTCTCCCTATTAGAAATGCCCAGAAATCTTCTGCCTCTCTCCCCCACTAGGAAGGAATAAGAATGTCTGTCTAGAATAGAAACAAGCAAGAGCTCCTCCTCCCACTATGCAGCAAGCACAGGGAGATGGTGGGAGAGGTCAGAGTCCGGGAAACTAGGTATACTCACAGGAGAGCCAGGAGGACCCTGGAGACCGGAGAAGCCACGGTGACCCTTTATGCCTCTGTCACCTTGTTCGCCTGCCTCACCCTTGTCACCACGGGGACCTTGGGGTCCCTAAAAGAGAGTAGGAGACAGGCTGTTGGGTGAAGTTCTACTGGTGTCAAGTGGGACACTGTTCACATCTAGGCCAGTGTTCACAGGACGTGAGGTTGGCACGGAACACTTACAGCAGGGCCACGGGCACCAGCAGGGCCAATGGGACCAGCAGGACCAGCAGGACCCTGGGGAGAAAACAGTACGTTAGATCCTGAGTAGGGGAGGTCACGCCTGGGGGTTGCAGGATGAGCCTCTTCTTGGTCAGATTCCTAGCCCACATCTCTCATGCTGTGGCCACCTCGCCTGACTCCCAGTTAAGCCTCCCCAGAGCCAGGTTTCATGTGATGTGCTGGGGCAAGCCCCATGCCTGGGGCAAGATGGAGATGGGGCGAGATGGGACTCAAGGCCAAGTTATGGCTCAGTTTTTCCAGGGAGGCCAAGGACCCAGACAAATCCCAAGACTCCCGCTTTTCCTGCAGCTGAATGAGCTCATTCATCCATTCCCAGACCTTTGGGCATGCCTGAAGCAGAGGCCCAGCTACTTACAGTCTCACCACGGTCGCCATTCTTGCCAGCAGGGCCAACAGGGCCAGGAGCACCAGGAGCACCAGGGGCGCCAGGGGGGCCAGCAGGACCAGTCTCACCACGGTCACCCTGGGAGCAGAGGGCAGAGGTCATGGGGTCAGTCTCAGATGGAGTACCCAGGCTGGGCAGGGACAAACCAGAACCCAGCCCTGGTGTGGGCCCTGATCTCTTACCTTGGGGCCAGGAGAGCCATCTCTTCCAGGGGAGCCTTCAGCACCAGGGGATCCCTGTAGAGGGAGTGGTGAGAAGTGAGTGATCACCCCAGGAAAGAGGTCAGGAACAGTTCTAGTGGCCCTGCAAAGTCACTGGCTAGGGGATGGAGGCTTCTTACCTCACGTCCAGATTCACCAGGGGGACCAGCCAAGCCAGGGGGACCCATGGGGCCAGGGGGACCACGTTCACCACTTGATCCAGAAGGACCTTGTTTTCCGGGTTCACCCTAAAGAAGAAGATAGAGAGTAAGACAAGTCCAGATGTTGGGTCTCAAGCCATGAGTCCACTTTTATCATATTTGTTCTCCTCGCCTCTATCACTGCTGCCCTGCCCCTTCCAAGTCCTGGGATGATTTGTCTTGGAGACCCCAACATGAAGGAGCACTCACAGAGGGGCCAGGAAGACCAGGGAAGCCTCTTTCTCCTCTTTGACCAGGCAGACCAACCACACCACGTTGTCCAGCAATACCCTGAGGTCCAGGGGTACCAGGAGAGCCCTGTGGGAGGCAGACAGGGGTGAGAAGGGCTCACAATGACACAGAGAGCATTCATAACTCTGGAAAACTCCAGAACAACAGAGATCAGAGTTAGCACTTACAGCAGGTCCATCAGCACCAGGGGCTCCTTTCTCACCAGCAGGGCCAGGGGGACCTGGGGGACCAACTTCACCAGGACGTCCCGCGGGACCAGTCTCACCACGGGGACCTTTGCCTCCTTCTTTGCCAACAGGACCAGGAGGGCCAGGGGGTCCAGCATTTCCCTAAATGGGCACAAGTGGGACTGTCAGAGTCCAGGCTTCCAAAGCATCATAGTTACATGCCCCAGCCAAGCCCACTGTCCTGACAGCACTTTCCCCTTACCCCAATTCAAAGCCACAGATACTCACAGAGGGGCCAGGGGGACCAACACGGCCAGCAGCACCAGGGAAACCAGTAGCACCCTGGCCGGAGAGAACACAGTGTGGTCAGAAGTGAACAGTAAGCTTACCTGGCCTGATCTCCTCCAATTTCTGGCTTTGGGGAGACTCCACAGAGATGTGGATGGTACTCACAGGGGGACCAGCAGAGCCACGAGCACCTTTGGGTCCAGGAGCACCAACGTTACCCTGTAAGAGTGTGTAAAGGTATAAGACACAGGCTAGGCCCAAGTCCAAGGCTACCAGAAACTTGGGCTGTAGAAGATGAAACACTCACAATGGGGCCAGGAGGTCCAGCAGGTCCAGCGGGGCCAGGAGGACCACTGTCGCCTTTAGTACCAGTTTCACCAGGTTCACCTTTAGCACCAGGTTGGCCATCAGCACCCTGGATAAGAGGGAGAATGGAGCAGTGGATAAGGCAGTCTGGCAGCAGCGGGCCTCTGGGCTGGAGGAGGGGCCCCAGCTAGAACCAATCCCTCCCCACCCTTCCCCCCTGACGTAGGGTTACACTTCTGTCCTCAGTCAGTCACCCAAGGTCCCATGCCTCCTGTCTCAGCTGGTGACAGAAAGAGGTATTGGTACTCACAGGGGGGCCAGCGAAACCAGCAGGGCCAGGGGGGCCAGGCTCACCACGGTCTCCCTAGAAGAAGAAGATGATGACTTTGGAGAGATGTCTCGACATTGGGAAAGGAGAGGAACAGATGGAGCAAAGGGACAGAGGTGACAGTCAGGGGTGGGGGTGGGGGAGCAGAAAGCAGGTAGGAGAGAAGGGCTGAAGATAAATCTTATCAGGGGGTTGTCTGTACTTACTGGGGCACCACGGGCTCCGGTGGGACCAGCAGGACCGCTGGGACCAGTTTCTCCCTATGAGGGAGAGACAAATGCTCTAAACTCTCCTAGAAGATGAACCAATAGCATCTCCCCTCCCTTCTGGTTCTTTGAACTCCCTGAGTCACCAGCTTCATATGGCATGACCTGACTCCCTGCAAAGCCCCACATAGGCTTGCTGAGGAAGCTGTATGTTAGGAAATAAGGTGACAAGGCAGCCACTCACCTTGTCACCAGGGGCACCAGCAGGGCCGGGAGGACCAATGGGACCAGTCAGACCACGGGCGCCATCTTTGCCAGGAGAACCATCAGCACCTTTGGGACCAGCATCGCCCTAAAGATAGGAAAAAGTCAGACTTCCTGCGTGGGGCCAGGAGTTGAGCTACAGCATCCTGCAGACATTCCTCAGATCACGTGCCAAGGACACAAGAGCCTTTCTGGGGAAAAGGTGACTATGTGGGGATTCAGGTGGGACCTTGGTTAAGAGGCCCCTGAGCTCTACAGAGTGATAAATAAAGGAGCCTCTGTCAGGGAGATGCCCCAACTCTCATCACCATGGTAACACATTAAGAGAAGGGCCTGAATCACAGGTATAAAATTACCCAGCAAAGCAAGGAGATAGGTGAGACCCACCAAGGGCTCAAGGGAAGGTTGACTTACTCTGTCACCCTTAGGACCTGGAAGACCAGCTGCACCACGTTCACCAGGCATTCCCTGAAGACCAGGAGCGCCCTGGCTACCGGGAGCTCCGGGGGCACCAGTATCACCCTGTTTGGTGAACAAGAATATGAGTGAGACATGGAGTCCTAGGAAGCATCTCTGACCCCCGAGTTCACTTAGAATCTCCTATGTGGGGATCCAAGGCCAAGGTTCCAGCTAGCAGGACAAACTCATGCACCCGACCTCAGGTCTCATAGGTACCTACTCTGGTCTTGTCCCCCAACCCTTCACACCCCTGTAGCTTGGGTCATAGCCATCATATGCTTTCCATGATGCCCTCACCTTGGCACCATCATTGCCGGGAGCACCATTGTTTCCACGGGGACCAGCAGGACCTGGGGGACCTTGTACACCACGCTCGCCAGGGAAACCTCTCTCGCCCTGCAAAGGAAGGAGAGGGCACATGATGGCTGCTCCAACAGGGCAGAGCTACGGACATTGTAACGAAAATGACATGAGAGGCTCCACTTACTCTTGCTCCAGAGGGTCCAGGGGCACCAAGGTCTCCAGGAACACCCTAAGAGTGGGAAAGAGGAACAACAGTGAGCCCAAACTCCCCTTGAGAAAGAGCTTCCATCCCTCTGCCGGGGAGCTGGTCCTTGGGAGCCATGTTTAGAGATGAAAACATTCTTGGCTGGGATTTGGAATTTCTCCTTACAGTAGGAAGGCTTGAGGTAAAGCCAGAGTTTTTCCAGGATGTGTCTAAGAAGTCACCTTGCCTAGAAGCCATGCAGCCACTTTCAAGTCATATGCAGCCCCCTCATTCTTCGTGTAACCACAGTCCTCCCCTGTGTCTAGCCTCTATCCTTTTAGCTGCTGGTTTCCTGATCAGCTAGGGGCAGAGTCTGTCACTTTTTTATTTCCTGCCTGCTCCTGCCCTCTGGTCAGCTGCTACCTCTTACCTGTTCACCGGGCTTGCCTGCTTCACCAGGAGGACCAGCAGGGCCAGGGAGACCCTAAAGTTGGAGATGGGAGGGGGAGAAGGGTTTAGAATCTGTGAGAGTTAACAAAGAAACATTCTGCACTCCCCTACAAACCTGTCACCAGCCCTTACCTGGAATCCAGGGGAGCCAGCAGGGCCTTGTTCACCTCTCTCACCAGCAGGACCCTGTCACAGAGAAGAGGTTGTCATCATTAATAGTCCAAGGGGAAGGGAGGCAGAGTCCTCCCTTTCCCTACTCCCCAGGCCTTCCTGACAGGAACACTTACAGCAGGGCCGGGGGCTCCTTGAGCTCCAGCTTCTCCATCTTTGCCAGCAGGACCCTGCGGGGAGAAGGTGGCAAACTCAGTGTAGTAAGGCAGATGGCAGCGGCAGGTAAGGCCTGGACCTCTGGGACAAGGCAGAGCCTGCTTGTGGCTTCTGGTGTCCTCACAGTAGCTACAGACTGAGGATGGTATGTGTCACAGGCAGGGGCAGAAAGGTGACAGAGACTCAAAAGAGATACTTACAACAGGACCAGGGGGTCCAGGAACGCCCCGCTCTCCAGCCTTTCCAGGTTCTCCCTGTATGGAAAGGGAGGCAGAGTTGAGGGTCATGGGATTCACTACAGTCAAGGACCCCTCATTACAGTGAGTATTCCCAGGGGACTTTCTGTTCAAGAAGGCTGAGTCCTCTAGGGAAAGCCTGGCTGGCATCTCATGCTTGGTCTCTCTGCTGCCCAAGGCTCCTTCTGGTCACCCTCTCCCCTTCCTTTTCCCTGACACACACCTGTGGTGACCTGAACTGCTAATGGCTGTTATCTCCTCAGGGTTCTCCTCGTCCTGCTACATTTGGGGGTGACTATCTTCTCTGTGTGCTGGGGGACGCTCACCCAGCAACAATACTTAATTATCAGGGACAAAGCAACATCAAGGAGCCAAAAGTCTCCAATTTTACCAATGGGTCCCAAAAAGGTCATTAAAAGGCCTGAGGTCACGCAGCAAGTCAGCGGAGTTAGTGTGCCTATTCTGCATTGTTCCTCATTGAGTACTTACAGCAGTGCCCTTAGGTCCAGGGAATCCCATCACACCAGCCTGGCCACGGGCTCCAGGAGGACCTGGGGGTCCAGGGCGACCATCTTGACCAGCGGGACCCTGAGGATGAGAGGCACAAGAGTTGCGGTAAGGACTGAGATGCTTACACAGGAGGGTGGGGGTGACACGTGAGAGAGAAAACATACTTACAGGGGGGCCAGTTTTGCCATCAGGACCAGGGCTGCCAGGACTGCCAGTGAGACCCTAGGGAGAGGCAGGAGAATGAACGGAGGCAGGGGGACAGAGCGGTGGAGGAGAGGTATGGAGCACCAGTTGCAGGCCCTCCCAGTCTCATGCAGAACAGAGGGTCTTGGCTCTCACCTTGGCACCAGGGAGACCAGCTTCACCAGGGCGACCAGCTTCACCAGGAGAACCTTTGGGACCAGCGGGCCCGGGAGCACCACGTTCACCAGCAGGACCCTAAGTGAATAGAAGTCAAAGACACATCAGGGTCACAGCCTTGGCCTCATTACCAATGGCCAGCATCCACATCCTCTTCATGCTGGAGGAAGGTTCAGGACTTTGAGGGGCATCATTGGGGATGCCAAACATGAGGAGGAGGGAGGCACAAAGGTGGGCACAGGACACAGGGAGCATTGTTGGGGTCATGAGTCTTGGGAGGTGTGATCAGTCTTGTTGGGGGAGGTGAGTTTCTCTGCCAGGAAGAGAAATTACCTTGGGGCCAGCAACACCATCAGCACCAGGGAAACCACGGCTTCCAGGTCCACCCTGCAGGCAGAAAAAAAGAGACCAGTGAGCTTAATCACCACCCCAGGGACAGGGCAAGCACTGAGGGCAGAGGAGAGGCACAGGGGACTTACACGCTCGCCAGGAGGTCCGGGCAGGCCAGTAGGTCCAGGTTCACCACGGGCTCCTCGTTTCCCTTCTTCCCCAGCAGGGCCAGGGGGACCTTGGACACCAGCAGGGCCCTGGAGTGGGCAGAAAGAGAGTGGTAAGGGGGCACAAGCCCTGAAGCCACAGGGCTCCTGGGTATGGGGCGGGAGCTCCCTTCCTCCCTTGGTCTCTCTTGACAGTCTTCCAGCCCCCAGGGGCTGAGGAGAAGGAGGGGTAATGTGGGACTTACGGGCTCTCCTTTGGCACCAGTGTCTCCTTTGTTGCCAGGAGCACCAGGTTCACCCTGTGTGGGGGAGGGGGAGCAGGAGAGAATGAGATGAGTTGGGGTTACTCTGTTGGTTTGCAAATGCATGCTTCCCCAGAAGGGGGCGCACTGGAACTAGTGCATGAGTTGGGCGGAAGAGAATTTTGTACTTACACTGTTACCCTTGGGACCTGGAGCACCACTGGGGCCCTGGGGTCCAGAGGGGCCTCGGGCACCAGGGAAGCCAGGAGCACCAGCAATACCAGGAGCACCCTGCAGGAGGCAGGATAGACATTTTAGCCCAGGGGTGGAGGGCATGAGGCAGGTGGCAGGCGGGTGTCAGAGGAGAGCTGGTGGTGACTTACGTTAGCACCTTTAGCACCAGGTTGTCCATCAGCACCAGGGTTTCCCTATCACATAGAGAAAGGAGGGTGAGTGGCAGGCAAGGACTCTGAAGCTGGCAAATAGCACAGGAGGACAGTAGCAGGCGACACTTACAGCAGGGCCAGCAGCACCAGCAGGGCCAGGGGGTCCGGGCTCACCACGAATACCCTGGGGACCTTCAGAGCCTCGGGCTCCCTGGGGACCAGCTTCACCCTGTGTTGGAGGAAAGGACAAATCAGAACCCAAGCTGGGGCATCTAGTGTTACTTCTGGATGTCAGGTGTGTGGGGGGGGGGCAGAAGAGGAAGGATGAAGACTTTGAGAGCTAGGGAGGGGACCCCAGGATAAGGGTATTGAGGAATGCGTTTCACTCTTGCCACTCTGGGCTTCTCTGGTCTGGGGTGACACCCAGTTTTTGTTTGGTGACAGTCATATTCAAAGAAAGAATGGGTCTCACCTTAGCACCAACTGCACCAGGGAATCCAGGAGGTCCAGTAGGGCCAGTGGGACCCTGGGAACAAAATGGATGTTTAACTACAGAGCACAGATGGGGGCTAAGAGCTCCTAAGTTTCAACAGCTGATGTCAGCCCCAAGAGCTGACACGGAGATCTCACCCCACGCCCAAACTCAAAGTCAAAGCCATCCTTACCGGGGGCCCAGCTGCACCAGTAGCACCATCGTTACCACGAGCACCCTGTAAGAGAGAGGGGAGGGCCAGTTATTCCTCTGAGCACTAGACAGTTTCCACAGTCCCTGGTGAACCCCAAGCAGAGCCCAGGGCCATCCCAAGAGGCTAAGAGTACTTACAGCAGGGCCAGGGGCTCCAGGGCGACCTCTCTCACCAGGCAGACCTCGGGGACCCTAATAACCAAACCAAAAGATGTTGAGTGAGATGGAGACACACTTTCCCCCAGCCTCCATCCACCCTTCACTCTACCCCTCCCTCTTGGGGTACCCCAACCCTCAAGCTAGCATATTCACCATCTGGCCAGGAGCTCCGTTTTCACCAGGACTGCCAGGCTCTCCCTAGGGACAGAGAACAGAGTGAGGGCTTCGTGTATAGCAGGACTTTTGCAGTGTGTGTGCAGAACCATTTGACAGTCTGTTACCTTAGGGCCAGCAGGACCAGCATCTCCTTTGGCTCCATCCAAACCACTGAAACCCTAAGGGAGGAAAGAGAAATGTGGTGAGACTCTAAGGAGGAGTATGCCACTTGGATACTCACACAGATTTGAGGAGTTTTGGAAGATCACCCCAGCCATCTCCTTGTCTCTGAGCTAGACCAGACCCCAATTCACCTATTATCCCATCCAGTCTCTTTATAGGGGTGTCTTTCCCAAGAAAGGAAGTTCTTTTGGATGTCTAACCTATGACCTTTGAGACATTTGCAGCTACAAAATAACATGATACACAACAGGATATCTTGGGGGAAGGGTCTAGAATGGTGACTTGGGACTCTGGGAACTTCATTGACTCAAAGGAGACTTACTCTGTGTCCCTTCATTCCAGGGAGGCCAGCGGTTCCAGGCAATCCCCGAGCACCCTGGAGAGAAAGGCAAATAAGGGAAAGGAGTCAGTAGGGCTCTGGAACGTTGCTCCTAAAGGCATCCCCAGTGCAAAAAGACCTGGGGCCCGTCCTCAAGCTTGCTCACCTGAGGCCCAGGAGGTCCACGCTCACCAGGACGGCCAGGTTTACCAGCTTCTCCCTGCAGAGAGAGAAAAGGTCGTTATGGTTGTGCCCCATCCCATACTAGGAAAGAGAGAAGGACTCAGGTGTATTGGGGTTATTGAAGGGTCGGTTTGGTTTAGGGACCCGGAATCTAACTTTGAACCTAAAACTCAGTTTAGATCTACAATGAAACCTCTGGTGACATTTGAGTACCTTCAAAGTAGTTTCTGTCACCGTGCATTCATTTCCACATAGGATCAACCAGAGCTCTTAAACTTGGATTACTCCAAGGAATGGGGATGGGAGTATGGATGGAGGTGGGGGGTGCCTTACTAAAACACGCTACTCAGTGGAAAGATCACTGCCAAGAGCCCTCTGGGCACCAGGGAGAACTTTCATCTTCTTCCCCTGGTTATTCTTGCCCCCAAGGGTGGTGAGAGCCTGCTAGGAGGATTTTAGGACCCACACAGAGAAGGCCACAGGATGAGCTAGTATCTTCCCTTGGGGTTACTTACATCATCTCCGTTCTTTCCTGGGGGGCCTGGGGGGCCACGGGGACCCATTGGACCCTAGAGGATACAGGAGAGGTTGTTAGAACCCCCAAGTGAAAGACGACAAAGAGGAAGACTGGGGTCGGGAGGTGACAAGTCACCTCTCAGTCAGTATGAGTGACTTTCACAGGAGAATTTGTGGAGGGGGAGGTGTATCAGCATGAGGGACTGACTTACTGAAGCGCCAGGCTCGCCAGGTTCACCAGGGGGGCCTTGGAAACCCTGAGGACCCTGGAGAATGAGAAAAGGGTAGGCTCAGAAAGTCAGGTTCTTGCCAGACTGTCTCCCTCTTGCAAGAGATGTCTACCAGCCTCCTGCCTTCACCCCATCTTTCTCCTCCAATACCCCTTCCCCCATGCCCAAGGTGATACACAAAGTTCCCTGGATACTTACGGGTGCACCAGGGGGGCCAGGGAGACCACGAGGACCAGAAGGACCCTACAGAAGGAAAAAAAGGGAGACGTGATATCTGTGGGTGAAAGCAGTGTGGAAGAGGTCTGTTTTTACTGAGCCCTGTGGAAATCACAGTTGTCTTACATCTTCTCTAGGTCTGAAGTTCCAAAGGTGGCCTTTACCCCCCAAAGCTTTCTTCACCTCCCCCTTGCAGGACTATCGTGGGCCTTTCTCTTCTGGATCCCTCCCCCCATTCCCTTTGCCATCACTGCTCCCCCTGGTGGCTCACCATGGGGCCAGGCACGGAAACTCCAGCTGATTTCTCGTCATAGCCATAGGACATCTGGGGAGCGAAGTTCTAGAAAAACAAGAGAGAGTGCATGAGAACTTGGGCTCAGGATGGTAAACTGAAGGGCAGGAGAGCATTGCCAGTAGTGGGACAAACTGACATGTGCTTGCGGATATGATTAGCTAAGAAAGCCACCGACACTGCCTGTAAGATGTTCCTGTACCAGACACCTCAACTGAG
The DNA here is from genome assembly GCA_028555095.1 of Dicrostonyx torquatus. Taxonomy (NCBI): domain Eukaryota; kingdom Metazoa; phylum Chordata; class Mammalia; order Rodentia; family Cricetidae; genus Dicrostonyx; species Dicrostonyx torquatus. The sequence continues at coordinate 1,072,015 of JAQHUG010000027.1, forward strand.
CCATCTAACCAGACTGCAGAACAATCGATTAAAATAGCCGCCTCTGCCTGACAAGCAGACTCTTCAAAAACTTGCTGAGCCAAGATGACAAAGAGTCTCAGAAACAGTCAACATTTGTGGGGAACTGAAGAGATGATGATGAAATGAACTTGGTGGTCTTGAACAAGAGGGGGAAAATGCTATAAAGGACATTTTGGGCATTGGTTAAATCTGACAGTGGATTGTATATTAGGCAATAGTGCTAGATCAATACTAAATTTGGTTCTATGGTCCTACAGGAGAATATCCCTATTTAGGGAAATGCACTTAAGTGCTTTGGAGCACAGGGCATGGGTATGTTCTGTGCCCAGAGTAGCGAAACAGTTGTGAAGAAGTGAGTGGAAATCTGCACACTATTGCAACTTTTCTGTGCATTTATGATTATTTAAAAACATAAAGTTTTGTCTGTCAAAAACCAAAGCAAAGCAAAGCAAAACAAAAACCAGAGAGTCACCCAGGTCTGGGGTCTCAAAGATCTACTTACTCCTCCGAGGCCAGGGGGGCCGGGTGGACCAGGAGGACCAGGAGGACCAGGAAGTCCAGCCTGTCCAGGGATGCCATCTTGTCCAGGGGGGCCAGCGGGTCCCTGGACCGAGAGAGGGTGGGATTGCTATAAGCACAAACCAGAACCACACCCCCTCCAGTTTCCCAGCTCACTTAGAGTGCAATGCTTACCCTTGGACCTTGAGGGCCACGGTCTCCCTTGGGTCCCTGTGGGTTTGAGGGTGAAGAAACAAGAGACAGATTAGAGAAACGAGGAAAGTTGCAGTCCATAGGAGAACAGTGGGAGTCACACGGGTGAGCTGAGCGGAAGCAGAGAGCAGAGTTTTACCTGGACTCCTATGAGTTCTTGGTTTGGTGATTCTGTGGGGGCAAAGATGTGCAGTTAGAAGTAAATTTACTAAGGTACCTGAGGTGTTAGAGGCTTTCAAGACACAGACAAAGATGGGTCTCTGACCTCCCCCAAGCCTAGGCTCAGAACGTACCAAATTCTTCTGGGCAGAAAGCACAGCACTCGCCCTCACGTCTTTGGGGGTTGGGACAGTCCAAGTTTTCCTGGCAAACCACGTCATCGCATACGGCCGTGCCATTGTGGCAGATACAGATCAAACAGACATCGGCTTTCCACGTCTCACCATTAGGGATCTTAACGCCATTGTGTATGCAGGTGACTTCAGGGACTGCGCAAATGGGAAATAGGACGTGAGCGGCTCTGAGACCCCACCTCAGGGCGCCAGGGATCCCAGCCCTACTCACCCTTTCCTCTATCTAATAGCCGCACGTAGATTTTCCACTTCCCACCTCTTTTCCCCACATCTTATTTCTTTCCCTCAAATCCTTAAATGCTGGTCTGCTACAAAGCGGCGTTCAGTGACAGCACCGGGAATCCTGGCCAAGACAGCTACAATTTCCAAGTTCTCAGGAATTTAAACAAAACTTTAGACTGGGGTTGCTTCCAAACTCAACTTCAGCCCACGCGCGCGGGAACCAAGTGAAATAAAAAGCCTTGTGCTGGAGAGTAGGAGGGGTCCCATACAGTAGAAGGGGGTTTATGTGGGTGTGGTTTGCGCGCAGACAAGAGGCGGGCGTGGGAGGAGAGAAAGGGTGTTCCAGCCCTAGTCCCACCCCCATTCCCTGGGCAGGTGGGATGGAGTGGGAGGGGCTAAAATGTGGAGGGGCTGATTTCAGCGGAGTCCAATCCTAAAGTTGGATACATCCTAACCCCTCGCTCCCAGGAATCTTAAAAAGCTTGCTTTCGAGACAAGCCCGTCCCTCAAAGCCAGCCTTAGGAGTCTCTCTCTTAGCCGAGGAACTCAAGCCTGCAAATAGTAATGATTAGTAAACCATGCCCACGGCTCTAGTACCGAATCAATGAACCACTAGGTGGCGGGCAACACTAAGCAATGCACGGGGCGGAAACAATTTTATCCGGCTTGAGCCACTTCTTTCAAAGACGGTTTACTCCAACCCTGGCTTTATTTTCTCAGTCTGGAGATGGGGGTCCCAGCCCGGCAATAACCCAGTTCTTCCCTCTTTAGCCCGTGCGCTGTAAAATGCTGACCCGGAACGCGTAGTGCTCAAGGTTGACCAGCAGGGGGCGCAGGGACCTCGCCCTGTCAAATCAGAGCCAAACTTTCTCATCCAGCTACCCTCCCACTCCGTGCGTCCCCTCCCCCCAACCAGCCCAGCACCCCGGCGGCCCCAGCAACACTGTCTAGCTTGCAGAGAAGGCAAACAATCTTTCCTTATGAATCATCCCGCAGCCTTTTTGATAGCTTTTACATCTTGGGCTCCGAATCTCTATTCCAGCGGCCTTATTCCATCTTCGACGTACTCTGTCCCAACTCCAGATTCCCACTTTTCCTCTTATGCTACTGGTGGGTGCTTGGAATTTACTCCTGTGTCATTTCACCCCACGCTCCACTTCTGAGAACTGTTCACCCTCATCTGCACGCCTGGGTGCCCTCTCTCCTCCTAGTTCCCCTCCATCACCTTCCCACCTCTGACTGGAGCATCCCACGTTTCTGTTTAAGTCTCACTTGCCAGAATCCAGAACAGAAGGCAATACCAAGAAGCCATGAAACTCCCCAAAGTTTGAAACTTACTGTCTTCTTGGCCATGCGTCAGGAGGGCAGTGGCCCCTAAGAGGAGCAGGAGCCGGAGGTCCACAAAGCTGAACATGTCTAGACCCTAGACATGTAGACTCTTTGCGGCTGGGGTTGGGGGTTAGCTTCGGCTCATGCGTGGCCTCACTCCGCGTGCCTCCTGCTCCGTTCCGAGGAGAAACTCCGGTCTGCTCCGACGACTGGCCTGGGCCCCTTTTATACCATCCTGATGGAGAGTTGGGAGGAACCCTGCCTCTTGGAGAGGGGGAGCCAGCAGCCCGGCCCCCAGCCAATCAGAACTGCCTGGCCCGGCCCCCAGTTTGGATCGGAGAGGGGGGAGGAGGGAAAGGAAGGGAAAGGAGTCCACCCAGCCCCCCCCCCCACACTTTGCAATTCTGCCGCCCCTGCCCCCTGATCTACCCTGGCCAGAGGTACTGTCATTGGAGTGTGGCTGGGGCCTTAGTACACTGATTTGTGGGTAGGGGATGTCCCTTGCACTTTCTTTCTGGGACCTCAAATCAGAAGGATGTGAAACTGGGGGTCTGAGTAGGGGGACATTACAAAGGGGTCAGGGTCAGGCATAATTGGGAAAACTGGCCTTGTTTCTTAATGCTTCTGACATCCTTGGGAAGAACTAAGGAATAAGCTGGACAGACATTTCTCCAAATCAGAAGAACCAAGTAGCTAAGCAGATGTGCCTGTTTGGGATGGTGAGGGGACAGAGGTCATCTCTTGGTGTGGCCCAGGTGTGAAGGGTAGGAATATGTGTGAACAAGCTAGTTGGACATCTCTTCAAAGATACTATGAATCAGATATGTGATTGCTTGAAAGGAGAGAGGGGGGAATGGAGGTGTGTTGTGCCATGCCTACGGCTCTAAGACAAACCCATAAGCCCTTCTTCAGCTCCAGGTGTGACTGGGGCTGAGGCTTGGGGAGAAGTTTGACACGCTGGACCTTCCAGAGGAGACTTAGGCATTAAGTGATGTGGCAATAGGATAAGCTGGAGGATCTCTGGGGCCTTAAAGCTATGGACTGGGGTTTGTTGTATAAATTAATCTCCTGAACTCCTTCAACCCAGAGCTGAGAAGTGAGCTTGTTGGGTGAGGCCTGTGACCATGGATACCTTAGAAAAGGGTCTTGTACCAGCAGTGGCTATAGCTAGGAATCAGTTAGAGGCCTTCCTATGTAACAGAATCAATCCAGAGAGAACAGGTAGAAGGCACATGAGCACAGAGGGCTGTTCTCAAAGTGACAGAGAGTCCCCTTTTCTTATTGTACCTGGACTTGATCTGGGGGCAACTAGGTGAATTCAGTGTGTGGCTTTATTTCAAGGCTGCACCCCACATCCTCACTTTTTTGCTAGAAACCCTGGCCATTACTCTCCACCTCTGCAATCAGGAAAGGGTCATTTGTAGTACCCCTTCCCCAGAACAGCAGGTTATATTTAGAGAAGATGTCTCTAGTATCCTTTCTTCCCTATATCCTGTCCCCCCAAAATGTTCTGCCTGACCCCCAATCTATTTAGAACCTTCACCCTGCCAAAACATGGGTGGTGAGGGAAGGCACTGGGGTCTCCTTGCGGGGCCTCGGATGTCCTGTGCCACTTCCCCCACCGGCTTCTTTAGAACTGCAGACGTGGAATCAGGGAGTCCCGCCTCCTCCAAACCATCCAAGATTCCATTGCTCCCCCCCTTCACGCCCTTCCCGAGCTAGTTTTGTGCAACGAAGGCAAAGAAGAAAAAAAAAAAAGACCAAGGGAACAGAAGGGGAGGGAGCCACGTCGCTGGCCGTGGGCAGCTAGGCTGAGCAGTGCGGGTGGGAGACTGCATGGGGCTATAATTAAAGGGAAAATATAGAGTTTCCAGAGAGGCAGGACTGGAGACAGCAATGGAAGGACGGGACTTCATCAATTATCCCAACCATGTGGCAGTAACTTGTGGCCCAGGATCTGCCCCCGCCTAGTGCCAGTGCCTACAGGGCAAGACTGGGGGTTGAGATGCTGAGATGGTAGTTCCGGAAACCCACTAAAGTTCTGTCTTCCACTGTGGTCAGTTCCAAAGGGTGCCCCTGCTCCCCGATATTGGCCAGGAAGGATCCTGGACCTAAGAGGAAGCACTGTCTAGGGTAGGATGCTGCACGGCTTGATATGGAGTTGGTGTGATCACCTTTTATTGAGTTTTATATCAGGAAAGCACTGACCCAAACGAATCTCCTTTCCTCTGCTCCTGATCTAGCCTCCCCCAGGCTCACCTGGAAGAAGAGAGGAGCCTCACAGGTGTGGATTGGTGACTGCTACATCAATCCATCAAGGGTCTGGGATCCTGATGGAGACCTGGAGATCCCTGGAGGTGGGGGGGGGGCTTGGTGTGTATGTGTTAGGTGACAACCACTACCCTAATGTCTGATTCCAGGTCTTTGCCCAGGGGTTGATGCCAGATGGGTTCAGAGCTTACTTTCCACGTGGCATGGAGCTGAGGCTCAGGGCCTCCTCTACCACTTTTCAACTTGAAAAGGCTGGCGGGTACCCAGCTCGAAGATGTGTCTTTAATTTCTGCAGTATGACAGTGAGGGGAAGAATGTGCTTGGGGTCTCCTCCCAGCCTGGCGGGGCCTCCCTGGCCAGGCTGTGGACTGGAGACTGGGGGAGGGGGAATTGGAGCTGGGAAGGGAGGAGACGCCACGCCACCTCATCTTTAGGAAACTCTGAAGCTCTGGCTTCTTGTGGAATGTAGAGCTTTGTCCGGCACTTGGAGTGTAGGGGGAGCAAAAGCCAGAATCTCCACCCCCCACCCCCAAGAATGGTAAAGTCATCAGCAATTGGGGAAAAAAATTCCTCAAGAAGAAAAACAGAAGGAGGAAAGTGCTGAGCTCTGAGTTCTGTCTCTCTCCAAATTTTCCCAAATGTCCCCCCACCCCAGAGGGAGGGTGAGGACTCCTCTGGACTCCGTGGTGTGGCACAAGAGTGGCAGCAGCCCTGGTATAAACACACCTGATAGGGCACATGCCCCCGTCTCCTCTCACAGGCTTCCCCGTGGTTCTAGTACCTACAGGAAGTTCTGTTGTCTTTCCCATTCAAATCCTCCAGAAAGATGTTCTGCCTCCAGCCTTGGCTGCAAACCAGGGCCGGAGAGCTGGTCTCCTGGGAGAAGGGCAAGGAGAGTGCGCAGCTGTGTGTGGGGGTGGGCATCTGGGTCTGAAGTAAAGGCTATGGGCATGAAGCATGCCCCAGCTCCCATCACAGAGCCCTACAGTCTTCAGAGGGAAGTACCCAGAGCAAAATCTGTGGGTGGAGCCTAGGTGTGTGGGTGCCTTTCTTCTGCAAGACACTATCTGAGCCCTTTGTTAGGTTCCCCAGCTCAGCTCCAATCCTACTCCTTCCCTTCTGAGCATCCCCTTCCTCCTTCCATCCCTCCTTTCTTGGCCAGTTTAGGGTTAATGCCAATGAATTCAAGTAGAGTGGTTGGTGCTTGTGAGCCCTTCAGTCCAAAGTGCATAAGAAATCCTTTGTGATGGCACACATCTTCAATCCCAGCACTCAGGAGGCAGAGGCAGGCGGATCTCTGTGAGTTCAAGGCCAGCCAGCCAGTTCCAGGATACCCAGGGCTACACAGAGAAGCCCTATCTCAAATGGAAGAGAGAGAGAGAGAGAGAGGGAGAGAGAGAGAGAGAGAGAGAGAGAGAGAGAGAGAGAGAGAGAGAGAGAGAGAGAGAGAGAGAGAGAGAGAGGGAGAGAGAGAGAGAGAGAGAGAGAGAGAGAGAGAGAGAGAGAGAGGGAGAGAGAGAGAGATCTTTGTCATCTAGATTCTAGATTTCAGAGGAGAAAGAGGGGACCCAAGAAACACAGTGACTGAAGCTGTATGTGTGGATGGAGTTGTCCCCAGCAACAGCATGGATGGTGGAGAGCTGAGGGCTAGAACTTCACCTCTGAGTGAAGGATTGGGTAGAAGACCACACGCAGGTGATACGACAAGAGTGGCCCAATGAGAAAGAAGGGAAGAACCAGGCATGATGGTGCACACCTTTAATTCCAGCACTCGGGAGGCAGAGGCAGGCAGAACTCTATGAGTTCAAAGCCAGCCTGGGCTACAAAATGGGTTTTAGGACAGCCAGAGATACACAGAGAAACTCTGTTTCACAAAGAGAGAGAAGGGAAGGAAGAGAGGAATGAAGAGGGATGGAAGGTTCTGGAAGGAGGAAGAAATAGATGCTCCAGCGAGAACTAGGTGGCCCAGAGTTAACCATCCCCTGGTTCAGCCACATGGTGTTTGGTGATGGTCGCTTCTGGGAGAAAGCTGCTTTGGAGGGGTGGTGGGCAAAGAAAGACTTCAGCCACAGAGTGAGTGGGCATGCAGGTACCTCAGGTGGACTGAGGCGAGGTTCAGAAGTGGAACTCTCTCTGCTTTCCTGTCAGACCCCTTCTTCCACCAAAAGGTGAGTCCCAGGGCCTCAGGCATCTCCTTAAGACCTGGAGGCACCATGTGACTGGGTTTTCACTTCTTCCAGGTGTTACCCATCCTGCCCTTGCTCTTTCTTCCTTCTCTTCATTCCTGCCCCCCACTCCTCTCCCTCAAGCTTTTTCCTTTTCGTGCATTTCTCCTGGTCTCCTTTCTTTCCCTCTGCCTCTGCCCATTGTGCCCACCCCTCCACCCACGTGGCTTTCTCTCCTTCATCTTCTCTTCAGGCACCTCTGTTCCCTAGTCCCTGGTTGTGCAGTTCCTGCATCCTGTCTTTGGGGGAAGTGCTCTTTGTTGGCCACATGAAGATGCCAAGTTGTCTTCAGGGAGGGGAGGAGGTCTAAGGGTCTTGTATCAACCCCAGATTCCTGTGTCTGAAGCACAGGGATATAAATGCGAAGGTTGCAATGCAGCTGGATTTGAAAGTTTTAGAGCATGTGTTTGCAGAACTAAGTAACGGGGTAAAGTCTGAGTCAGGGACTCCTATCCAGATATCGGCTGCCTTCCCTCATCCTGCTCCCCAGGGAAGCCTCAGCTATAGATCTCAGTCTTCCACTTCTGCACCAGCCTCCAACGCTCCCTTCCTAGGGGTCTGGAGATTTTCACGTGTGGAACTGTGGTTGGGGTAAGAGAATAAGTCTACTCCCTGTGTCAGATCTGGGCAGAGGACCCAACAGGACAGAACCTGGCTTGCAGCAGAAAGAATCCAGTACAGAGGATCAGATAGCCCCACCTTCTTTCCCACAGCCACCCCCTTCCTTTGCTGAGGTGATCATTCATTTTTTTTTGATGTAGTCACTCCATAGTGCTTAAACATCAAGGGTTTATCATCTTGGAATTCAGTGAGCTACAGAGACCCTGTGTCTGCAGATGTGAATGAAATCTCATAAATCACGACCATGCAACAGACCAGGTTGTGAATGGAGGGTCTGCCCTCATCTTGGGACCCTGGACAGGCAGATGGCTGAGTGGAGATGGCTTAGGTAAGAGGCAGATTCAGGTGGGGAGTTGATTTGCAAAGATTCTGGTGCAAGCAGATTCAGGACCCTCAGGAAGTCTCAAGAAGGCTCGTGCTATGACTGAGCATGGCCAGTAGACCAGGCAGGCCTGTGCGGTCAGCACATCAATGTACATCCCCTGTAGAGGGTGAAGCAGGAGGTAGCACAGTCAAGCCTGCAACTGTGAAAGGTCACTGTGGTCCCTGGATGGAGTGGCTGCTATGTGCTGAAGGGGTCCGAGTAGGGACAATGGAGGAGTGGCAGAGAGGTGCCAGCGTGGCCCCAGTGAGGAGGCATGTACCAGGTTGCTGAGAATGAAAACAAAACAGAACGGAGGATTCATAAGCCTTGTGGAGGAGAACTTAGGGGGGTGTTAGGCTCGGAGTGGATGTGGGGTTGGGTGGTGAGGGTTGTGAATGACTGGCTGCTCCTGAGCTGTCTGGGGGCGGGGGAGCAGACTGGAAAAGAAGATTCTGAGTTGGGTATCTATGGCAGACACTCTAATTGATGCTATTCAAGGCAAACTCCTGCAGGCCTCTGGGAACAGCCTTGTGCTGGGAGAGTATTAGGGTCAACAGCTTGTACCCTCAGTAAAAGGGGAACAGGGAAGTCTGCGAAATGCAAACGAAAGTGAGTCTGGCCGAGACACACTGACTGTGGACTGTAAATTGCTTCATGCCTCAGAACTTTATCTCCCTGATCTGTGAAATGGGGCAATAACACCACTTTTCTGACTGGCTTATGTCTTGCACAGTAAAAGGATGCCTCCAGAGAGGTGGCCGGGGTGGGATAATGGGTGGTGTTAAGGACAATGCCTAGGGGAGAGGAGGCAGGCTTCACAGAGGAGGGGGCTTTGGAGCCAGCCAGGGAGTACAGGCAAGGGGGCTGAATGCAGGGCTCAATTTGGAGAAGAAGGTGTTGCAAATTCAGAAAGGGAGGGGGATGGGGTGTGAATGACAGCAAGCAGACAAGGGCTTGGGCAGAGGAGCCAAACAAGACAGGGCTGGAGGAGTCCACTGGAGCCAATTCCCCCAAGGCCTGGAACTCTGGGGGCTCAGTCCGAGCATCTTAAAGAATTGGTGACCACTTCTGAGCAGGGCAGGGCTGTGACTTTTGATAAAGACTTGTCCTAAGCACTTTGACTCAGTAACATCAAAAAAGACTCAAAAAGCTGGTGCCCTTGAGGTTCTGAGAAAAGTGAGCGGGGACATGGGTCTGGATTAACAGGAAGGACAGCAGGAGAGTAGACTGGGGTAAAGGAGCTGACCCCTGCAAAGTTACTGTCCAATCTCTGCAGGGCTTCAGAATTTTTAGGGTCTGGAGGCTAAAGTATCAAAGAGACATTCTGTTGGAAGAAAGTTTTGAGCTCATTTTGCTCTCCTCTCTCTCTGCACAGAGAACTTTGAGGTTCAGAGAAGGCAAGTGCCTGACTGAAACCTCATAGCTGGGACCGGGTGCTCTCAGTGAGATGAGATCTCTTGTGTGTTTTTCAGACACTCCGACTAGGGTTCACTTGGGAACTGTCAATCTAGGGAAGCAGCAGAGACGGGAGAGGCAGGCATGATACAAGACCACCATATCATTCCAGCCCAAGCTTGGGAGCCCCGGGCAGTCCCAGACAACAGCTCCAGGCTCTCAGCTGGGCCCTGTGGCCAGAGGGGGAAGGGAGCTTGGTGGCCAGGGAGGAACTGCCACCTGGAAAGGCTTGATGGGAACCAGCTGGCTGGGGTGGGGCCCCGGGAGTGTGGGTTGCAGGGAGGGCGGGGCAAGATGGGCTGGAGGCCACGGTGGGCGGGCTACTGACAGCCCTAGGCTGGGAGTGGCTGCTGGAGGCCCCAACCTTCCAGATTGCTGCAGTCCAGATGCCTCCACAGCTGGCCAGGCTCATCCAACCCGCTGACCTCATTCCCAGCTCCCTCCCGTGCAGCCCCCCTCAATTGCCTGCCACGTAGGCTGGAGCCTCAGCAACATTCTCCGTAGGGGTGGCTGGAAGAGGACCCAGGCACCCTTCATCCAGAAACCTGCTAGGCCAGGCAGAGTTGAGGAGGGCAGCTATGATCACTCTGAGCCTCAGTTTCCCCTCCCCAACATGAGGAGACCCAGTGAATGGAGAGGACTGGGGTTACAGGGAGCGGGGAGTGAAGCAGGTTAGAGCTGGCAAACAAGAATCAAGAGGTGGCGGTTGGGGGGAAGTGTGTGTGGGGGTGTCCCTGGAGGTCATCCCAGCCATCCCTCAGCCTCTTAGGCCTGGAAGAGAGTGTTGCTCTCCAGGCGAGGCTGAAGCTGGGGCGGGGCTTTCCTCCTTTTGTCAAACTAGTCAAAAGAAAGGAAGTTCCCAGAAGCTTTGAAATCCTTTGTGAAATCTAGACTCCCTCCCTCCTGCTGCTTTAGGCTGCAATTTGCCAATTTGCAGCAGAGATGCAGTGGGAATCAAGAAGTGTCCTCTCCCTCAGCACCTCAGAGACCTTATCCCGGGTGTCTGGGCAGAAGTCCCTACCTCTGGCCACTATTTCTCCCTTGCCTCCCTGTCCCAGAGTAGGTCTCCAGTTGACCCTGACTGGTCAGGAGGCTGTCCCCACTAGTCCACAATGAGTTCCAGGCTTGTGAGTCATCCCGGAATGTCTGCTGTGCCTGCAGCTCCCAGTCCCTAGCCAGAGACCCTCTTTTCCCTCTTCTTTGGACGGAAGGGAAGCCTTGCTTATGCCTAGTCCCAAGTGAGCAGGAGGGACTGGCATCTCAAGGAGACAGTCCCTTCCTAATGACAGGCTCCATGACTCTACATCCCAGGTGGGGAAGCTGAAGAGGGGCAGGTTCGAAAGTTTAGGAACTTTGGGTCTCCCCAGCAGTCCCACCCTCTTCATGCAGCCAGGAAGACAGCTAGTTGGTGCAGCTTCAAGGGACTCAGGATCTCCACTCTGTCACTCCCCTCGTACTCCCAGTCACAGCCCTGGTTTAGTTGTTTCTCTAGCTGCCACCCTAGTGCTAGACTGACCTGGTAACTCTTGGGGAGGGTCACTTCTCCATGCCTCAGTTTCCTTCTCTGTAAAATGTGAATACAAAGGTTGACCAGACAAGTTCCTCCCCTCAAGTAGGACTGTGATTTAAGAATCAGACACCAGTCAGGCATAGTGACGCACGCCTTTAATCCTAGCACTTGGGAGGCAGAGGCAGGCAGGTCTCTGTGAGTTCGCGGCCAGCCCGGTATACAGAGTGAGTTCCAGGACAACCAGACCTCCATGGTGAGGACCTGTCTCAAACAAACAAATAAAAAACAAAAGAGGGGGGCTGGAGAGATGGCTCAGTGGTTAAGAGCATTGCCTGCTCTTCCAAAGGTCCTGAGTTCAATTCCCAGCAACCACATGGTGGCTCACAACCATCTGTAATGGGGTCTGGTGCCCTCTTCTGGCCTGCAGGAATACACACAGAATACTGTATACATAATGAATAAATAAATATATATATATAAAAAAAAGAGAATCAGACACACCTTGAGTTGTCCTCCCCCCACAATGTCCACAGTACCCGCAATTTCTGTTTCTCCCTCTGACAGCCCCTCTTCTCCCATGCCAGTCACCTTCACCCATCCCTTTCTATTCTCCTCTTCCTGGGTTACAGGCAGACCACTGACAAGGGCAAGGAAAAGCAGAGGCTGTGAGGTTTGAGCTTCAGGGTCAGCTCTGGCCTGGACCACCTTCAGGCTCCTTTGCGGGGACAAAGGAGAGAAAGACCACTCTTTCCTGCCCATTAGGGACCTTCAAAACAATACCCCTCACTTTTACTCCCTGCATATCATTAGCAAAAAAACCTGCCCCCTTTACATCTTGGGACTTCATCTTAAGTGTGACCAAAAGAGCAGCTTGCCTTGGCTGCTGCCTGAGGCTGCACCCTTCTAGGAACTTCTGCCTCAGGGAGCCAGTCAGCTCTCAGAAGGGACAGTCCAGGGGATGAGATATCCGCTGGCCCAGAAAGGCGTGGGAACTGGGAGGCCAGCATAACTAACAACAAACATCTGTACCAGGCTGAGCTGTGAGCACTTCACACATTGATACTCCTGTTCATACTCTCACGGAGTCCCTAGGGCCGCTGCGCATGCTGTCTGCAAGTTCAGAGGAAAGAGACACACAGAGAGGCTAAGACAGCTGCCACAAGTCACAAAGCCAAGTGTCAGAACTCAAACTCAGACAGCCTGGCTCCAGAGCCCTCATGCTTGAGGGCTACTCGGGCAGGTCCCACAGACCCAGGATAGACTACAAAGGGCACCCGGGTACCTAGCTGGAAGAGGCTGCATTGTACTCAGACAGGCTCCTTCCGTGTGTGTGCTCACCCAGGGAGATTGAAAGGTAGCATGGTTTGGCATAAATTTAGCACAGCTGCAGCAGACTGGAAGAGTCCAGCCGTCTGCCTCCCTCCCGTCACCGAGGACTGGTGTAAAAACTGCACACTCTTATGGTCTCTCAGTGAATCCTCACAGCCCTGATACACCCCAATATAGCCTTAATACCTCTGTTTCCCACGTAGAGACGGAAGCCGGACAGGATCTAGGCTTTACCTAAGGCCCCCTTTCTAGAACCGAGGGCTGACTGAAGCGGGACACAGTCATGGTCATTTTTGGCCCCGGCCCCATGTGTTCTCCCCTTGCGCATCCACACGGTTCCTGCAGCAGATCAGGTGCACTAGCGGAGATTGACAGCTTGGAGTCTGGATGTAAGCAACACATTCTTCCTTCTCACTGAAGACCCCCCAGGATGCACTTAGGCCTGCTTTAGACCGAAAGCCCCTTACAGGGGCGTCCCTAGACAAGAAGTGGTGGGCCCTCTCTCCTTTTCACTATCAGCCAGCCTAGAATCCCAGCTGCATATCCCACATAGGCACCAAGCTAAAGGTTCTTGAGTGTTTTCTGTGTGCCTGGCATCATCATCAGATCATTGAAGGGTCACAGCAACCCCATGGTGTCCAGTTGTACTTTTTATAGTTGCTTTACAGGTGAAGAGAGTCTCAGAGGAATAATGTGTTCAAGGTCACATGGCCAAGAAGCTGCGGCGCTGAGGGCAGACCATAGCACTAAGCGGCATGCTATTATATCTCGTTCTCTGACATTGATGGAGTATTTACAGAGTCTGCAATTACTGACTGTCTTGCTGTATTCTGGGTTAGGCACGCAGAGGTGAGGGAGGCCTATGGTGTCCCTCTCTTTCTCTGCCTGCCCCTGCCTCACAGGCTTCTCAGTGGATGGGATGCTCTTACCCTCCTTTCCCAGGGAGTCTTCCTCTAAGCACATTAGGACTTGTGGGTCTTGGCTCCCAAGTGATTGACCCCTAGTGAGGGGACATGCTGAATTGGTACCTGATGGGGAACATGGAGACCAGGAGATACACTGGGGTGAGTTTCTAGGGACCAGGGCTGGGGTGGTCGAGCATGGGAACATCTCTCTGCTTCTGCTCCATCTTGTGGGGGTGGGGGTTTCGAGAGAGGGTTTTACTGTGTAGCCCTGGCTATCCTGGAACTCACTCTGTAGACCAAGCTGGCCTCAAACAGAAATTCGCCTGCCTCTGCCTCCTGAATGCTGGGATTTAAGGTGTGTACCGCCACCACCCAGCTTCTGGCTTCATTTTGATTTTATACTGCCATCTATTCCATATCTATCTGTGATGATGTCTGTGGAAGCCAAGAGGGCACCAGGTTCTCAGAAGCTACCTGATGTGGGGGCCAGAATCAAAACTCATGCCTTCTGCAAGAACGGCGATTGTCTTTAACTGCTAAGCCGTCTCTCCAGTGTCTGTGTAGTTCATCTTGATGGATCTGGAGATTTCCCAGGGGTTAGTAGCGTAGCTCATTTCTGGGCATGCCTGGGAGGGTATTTCCAGAGAGGATCATCTGGGGGATGGGGGATACTTCTCCTGAAAGTAGGCAACACCATCCCACAGACTGGGAACATGGATGAATAAAAGGAGAAAAGTAGGAGAAAGCCCAATACAGCAGACATTTTGTCTCTGTCCTCTCTCACCCTCCTGCTATTGCAGTGCTCCCTGCCACCCCAGACCTGCGGTGACGGAGCAGTTGTTCATGGACTAGAATCACGAGCCACGATTGTCTCAGGTAATTGAAGTCTGGTGGACACATTCCTATCTTAGACTGTCCCTAAGTTATTCTGCTTATGTCCATCTGTCTTGTCTTCCTGGGTACCAGTTTCTTTTTGCCCCCCATGGAACAGCAGATTAGAAAGTCTGGCCTCCTACAATCAGGATGGACACCCATGTTTGATGGGACCCACTCCTTTGTGGTGGGGGGTATAGGTCAGTCCCAGGGAGCAGCCTTACTCTGGGCATAGAAGTTAATGTAAAGAGTGTGAAGGCATCTGTCATCTGAATATGACCTCCATGGAATTCCTGACACTCTAGAAACCCCTGTGGGCCACAGAACCCAGGTGGAAAACCACTAATTTGGACAAACTCCTCTCAGAGGCTGATTTTTTTGTAAAGGCCATCACGACAAAGGCTCCATTAGGGGACAGGGCCTTCATACTTTAGGGGAAGCCCTGGTGCTGGAAAGGTGTGTGGAGTCTTCTCCCCAGGTGCTGTTGCAGGGAGTTGTGTGCAGCCAGGTCACCCTGTAGTACTAAGACACCCTATCTGCTAAGTCTCCCACCCCTCTACAAACATCACTCTCAGAAAAAGTGGTCACTTCACCCGGAAGGTCATACTCCATCTTCAGAGGTATATTCCTGGACTGACAGTTAAGAAGGCATGAGAGACCTGACCCATTGTCTCAAGATTGTGTGTGTGTGTCTGTCTGTGTGTCTGTCTATACAATATCCAGGGTGTGTGTGGACATGCGTGTGTATAGAAGACCAGAGGACAAGGTTGGGTGTCTTTCTCAACTGCTTACTATCTTGTCTTTGGGGACAGGGACTGTCATTGAACCTGGAACTGATTGGGTAAAGCGGCTGACCAGCAAGCACCCAGAATCCTCTCGTCTCTGTCTCCCAGCACTGAGACATGGCCACCTGGACCAGCTTTTTACATAGGTGCTGGGGAATCCAAACCCAGGTCCTCATGCTTTCACCCTGAGAGCCACCGCCCCAACTGTCTGTTGCTTTTTGCGAGGCAGCATCTCTCTCGCTATGAATCCCTTGCTGGGCTAGAACTCACTGTGCAGACCAGGCTGGACTCAAACTCATGGAAATCCTACTGCCTCGGCCTCAAGTGTGTTTCTACCACCCTCCGTGGGTTAATCTGCATGTCAATTGGATCAGAAGAGTAAGAGGTGGTAGGAACCTTGACATGTGCATTTCAAAAGGTACGGAGAAGAAACTACAAATATTTAGACGTTCATAAGGTTTGTGAAATCTTCAGTAGTCTTCGACATGCCTGGATATTCCATCCAAAGAAAAGAAGAAATTGTTTCATTGTGTTTCCCTCCACAAATAAGAAAGTGCCTCTGGCTAGTTTTGTCTAGCTCTGGGGCAAGTATGTTTTACACTGGAGAATATGTTTACAGGTGGCGCAAGTGATTTGAGGGACAGCCAGAGCAGGAAGGTGCTTGGCAAGCCTTTCAGGCATGGTAGAATGCCTTGCCACTTGAGCTGCACGACCTGAAGACCCTGCAGTGTAAGAAGTATGTATTTGTGGATCAAAAAAGCATTGAAGCCCACATAGTTAAACACTGTGTAATCCCAGCACTCAGAAGGTAGCTACAGAAGGATATTGAGTTGAAGGCAATTGAACTACATAGTGAGGAGAAAAGATAAAATGACTTTAATACATCAATGGGAGAGTCACAATGTTGTCCCCAAGGGAAAGGTCATCTTCATTAGGAGATTATACAAAACAGTTTCTTGTTTGCTACAAGGTCCCAGCAGAGTTAGAACATCAGGGGACCTCAGGAGGCCTGTTACCAGAGTTGCCTACCATGAATTTGGTTCTGACATGCCCTGCCCACAACTGCTCACTGTTATTGTCCTAGACCTCTCTTGGATGCCCTGCTATGTGTCTGTTAATGTTCCTCCTGCTAGTGTGTCACTTAGTCAAGAATACATGCTTCTAGCTATAAGTGGCCAGAGAGCAGAGTGTGAGGAAAACTCCCCCTCGATAACCCCACTTCATGATATGGACAGCAAACTTAATGTATATAGATGTTTTATAATGTCTCCACCATTGGGGTGGAGCATCCCTCAAAGTCTACAAGAGGCCCACAGGTACTGGATGTCTCAAAGGGAGGAATGAAGAGCATAGCGCTCGTAAACCTGAAAGGCAATACTCAGGAAGATTTTGTAGCAATCCCCAGTAACCTTCACGTCCTTTAACAGTGCACAGGCACGAATTTGGAGTCAATTGTTCTGTCTTGGCAGCTTCTCAGGCAATATATCTTCATGTAACTCACAGGGTTTGAGTGATCACTTTCGTGAAGCAGAATCTCCTCGATCTAAATAATGAGTCAGCGATCTAGCAATGGTTCATTAAGGCGTGGGGTTGGGGAGTCACTCAAGAGCTAGGACTGAGAGGAGTACTAGTAAACCTGAACAAGAATCCAGTTCCCAGCCCCACTGTGGTGATGTGTGCCTTTAATTCCTGCACTCTGGAGGCAGAGGCACAGGGATCTCTGTGAGTTCAAGGCCAGGCTGGTCTACAGAGTAAATTCAGGGCTACTCAGAGAAACCCTGTAGCAGGCTTTCTCAAACTGCCAGCCTGCAAATCATGACACAGAGTCTTATTATTAATTATGAATGCTCAGCCTTAGTTTAGGCTTATTTCTAGCTTGCTTTTTTAAAAAAAAAAATTAACCCATTTCTATTCATCTATGTGCTGCTCTGAGGGGCTCCCCTTTTCTCTTTGCCCACCAGCCCCACCTGTCCCTCCTCTGCCTAGCTATTGACTGTTCAGTTTTTTATTAGACCCATCAGGCGCTGTAAGCACACAAGGTGAAACAACCACACATCTTTACCTAGTTAAACAAACGCAGCATACACAAATACAACATATCTTTACATACTTAAACAATTATTCTGCAGCACAAACAAATGCAACACATCTTTACACAGTTAAACTAATATTCCACAACAAAACCCTATCTCAAGAAAAACAAAAAGACAAGCTGGAGAGATGGCTCAGCAGTTAAGAGCGTGTCCCCTAGAACGTACGAACTCCTTGCGCTGGACCCCAACAAGAGCACTGGCTTCTCTTCCAGAGGTCCTGAGTTCAATTCCCAGCAACCACATGGTGGCTCACAACTGTCTGTAACTCCTGTTCTAGGGCATCCGATACCCTCATACAGACATACATGTAGGCAAAACGCCAATGTACATAAAATAAAAAGAAAAACAAACAAGCAAACAAAACCACCCAGTTCCCCACACAGCTGCTCACTAAGAACTGGGACACAGGCAGCAGCAGAGGGAAACAGGGAGTGGGATGCTGAGCGTCTGAGAGCAGGGCTTCCTGCATGGGTGATCTGTGCCATCTGAATCCCCAGTGTGCTGTATGTTGTGAAACTTCATCCAGCAGTGGCAGAGAGCCACCAAGATTCTCACATCATTTTCAAACACACACAGTGACCTTTCTGGTGAGCCATTGGATAGATCTCTCCCCCCCACTTTCTCTTTCTCTTCCATAACAAAAGCAAAATAAAGTCTCCAGGACAAAATTAATGGATTTTTTTCACCACTCCCACCCCCAGAGGCAGGAAGGAAAACAAACTCCAGAGGCTGGATCGAAAATTACATCCTCTGAGTTGAACAGATACCAAAGCATTTTGCCCCACAAAACTTGAGCCCAGCTGTGTTCACCACTACACACCCGAGAGGTCGGACCCCAGCCGGTGGGGAAAAAGACACAGCCACCCACTTGAGTCAGGATAAAAATCAAATGCACCTCCTGTCTATTTCCCAGCACACACTCGTTTGTCCTGGAATTCGCTAGGTAGACTAGGTTGGCCTCTAATTCACTGAGATGCCTGCCTCTGCCTCCCAAGTGCTGGGATTAAAGGCGTGCACCGTTGCCACCCAGCTACCCAATACACATTCTTGATCAACGGTAAAGTTTGCCTTGCCCAGATTCTTCAATTGGAATGGCTGTCTCTTCCTCTGTGAGCCTGAACTTATTTCTAACAAATCTAGCACTTGAGAGGCAGAGACAGCTAGATCTCTGTGAGTTGAAGGCTACCTAGGTCTGCATAGTGGACCTGGCTAGTGTTTAAGGTCTTAAAATTAATTTTAAAACTTGGCCAGCCGGGGCTGCAAAGAAAGACCCAATCTCAAAAAACAAAACAAAAAACATGCCCTCCCCAAAAGTAATGCATGATTAATAAAAACTTGAGAGAGAAATTGGGGTTCAACCTAAAGATCCAAAAAGCAAACCAGCCAGCCACTGGCTCTTCCCTCGACCTGTCTGAAATGGCGACCCTGCCTTCAGGAATCTCAGAAAGAGACTGTTTGAGAGTAGTTTCCTCCCGTTTTACAATCCCATCAAGGATTGGGATTAAAGGCATGCACCATCCAGTTTCCATGAAAAACTAGTGTGGCTACTGGGATTAAAGGTGTGTGTTACCATTACCTGGTCTGTAAGGCTGACCAGTGGGGCTGCATTATGCTCAAATCTTCAGGCAAACTTTATTA